>JAJONR010001898.1:0-124366 GCA_029582245.1 Solanum etuberosum | reverse complement strand
AGATTTCAAACGAATTTCATCAAGAACTCATAGGATTTACTTTCAAATCAATATAACTTGGCTGAATTGAATCATGTTTGGCGCGTGGGTGAACTAACACAATGCTATGTGATCTCAAATACCTTGTAGGATTGAATCCTTGGCGAAATCCACAATCAAACTTGAACGATCTTGATGAATCTTGTCTTTTCTTCTTCTTTCTCTTCTTTTCTCCTTTCTCCAAGCCCTAGCGTAAACTTCAACTTTTCTAAACTGACTAAAATCTTATTTGACCCCTATTAAACTCCTAAAAATGAATTAAAATAATAGGGTAAGGAAAAGACTAAAATACCCTTCCAAAATCCATATTGGACTTTCCTTATTTGAACAACCCAACCTCCAATGGGCATATCTCACTCATACGAACTCGGAATCGCGCAAACTTGGCGGCGTTGGAAAGATTATTCCAAGATATTTTCTACGATATCTGGAAACACACCTAACTCATCTTGAGCTAGGAGTTATGGTCGTTTGAAGTTGTCAAAACTCAACTTAACATACTTAACAAAATTTCCAGATTTTTATAATCTTTCCAAAAATGGCTATTTCCAATTTTTAACTTCTTCCTAGTTATTTCAATTTGCGAGATGTTACATCCCTCCATCCATTTTCTTTCTTTCTTTCTTTCTTCTTCTTCACCTCCCACCCCCACATCAAGTTGAGCCCCTCTTTCATTTTCTTTCTTCTTGTACTTCTTCAGTCAAATTCCTTTCTTTCAAAATTCATACTATTTTCTACACTTTGTTGAGTTATTGATAACAAAAATAATTATTTCTCTAAAAACAATCAAAATTTTGAAGGATTCATCAATTAATTTATCTCATTTTCATATAACTTCAAAACTAGAAATTATAATTTGAAAGAATCAATGAATTCTCCAAAAATTGAAAAAGTTTAATTGAAATTTGGATTAAAAAAACTAAATAATACCTACTAATCATCTTGAAATCTAATGGATTTATCAAATTGTTCGAAATGTAATAAATATTTAGATATAATTTTAAAATTGAAGAGAGTTAAACTAATAGTAGTAAAAAAAGGGAGGTGGTGTTGTGGTAAAAAGTGACATTGAAAGTGAGAAATTTCAATGGAGATGACAATTAATTTTTGAAGAAGAAGGAAGAAAGAAAAAGAAAAAAATAATAAGGAAAAAAAATTAAAATAATAAGAAAAAGAAAAAATATATTTTATAGCAAAATACTTGTAAAAATAAAATTAAATTCGTTATTTTAGTTTGTTCACGCTCTTTAAAAGAGTGCATACACTCTCTATGCTAGGTGGACAAAAAAATGATGTAATAATATCAGTTCAGAATTGTTTAGGGGGGTAATAAGATGCTTGCATAGTTAATGTATCTTTTTAAAAATTCAGGACAACTTTTGGTGTCACTTTATGTCTTTTCTCTTTGTCTTAAACTGATTGACTCTCAAATAACGCAAAGTGTCACATAAATTGAGACAGATGGAGTAGATGTTTATTTTGTCAAAGGTGGGTACAAAGTCGCTTTTATTAGGGAGTGTTTTACCTTTAATGTGAGACTTTTTCGGCGTGAATTCAGATTTAGTCAGACTCTTATCGGTATGCACTACAACAAAAACAACTTTTAGCGACAATAAATAGACGCATTAATAAAGAGTGCTAAAGTCTTTTCCGGCATTAGTTAAGTTTCATTAGAACCAATATCGCTAAAGGCTTTAGAGACATATACAAAGAGTGTTAATTGCCGCTAAAAAGACATATTTAGCGGCAATTGCGCTATTGACGTTAATTAATTGCCGCTAAAGATCATTTTTAATGTAGTGATGGTTTGGATAATTTTTGATTTTTTTTTTACTTTTAAAGTATCACCTCAAAATATATATTATTAAAATATTTTTTTCGCAAATATGTTCTTGAAGAAGCACTTCAGTTCTTCACCAATAAGTCAAGAATGTAAAACCTTGTCGCCGTATTGTTTAATCTTAAAAATTTAATATGAATGTTTGCATATGTTTAGGTATACTATTTGATAGAGTATCTATTATAGTATCATTTAATTTTAAACCTAATTAATTAAAGAGCAAAGACCCAAAGTCGTTCAATCACTACTCACTAGAGGCCTAGTACCTAGGTTATATTTATATTTGAAAATTGTTTTAAAAAAATATATTTATATGTTAAATTTAACATATTGTTAATATGTAAATTCTCAAATATTCGGGACGGTTATACACTTAAATAAAAGTTCACGGTTTTATTAAAAAATGACATAAATCGATTCGGTTCGGTTCGGTTCGGTTCGGTAGATTTTTCATATTCTTTTGACACTCCTAGAAAGGAGTAGTATTCTTACTTATCCTCCGGCATGACTTGAACTCTCAACTAATGGTAGAGATGTCCATCCACTAGACCAGACTTGATAATCAAGTTATAAATTTTACATAGTATATCAAAATAAAAATATGAAAAATCGAGAGTGTATATAATATGTAATTGTATAGGATATGTATAGAAACTTTACAATTATTGTATAGAATGTGTATAAAATATGTATCATTGTTGTATACAATTATATTTATCAAGAGTGTATATGTATAAATAATATATTATTGTTGTATAAAAGTTGTAAGTGTACTATATACATATTGTATAAAAAGTGATTATAAAATTATATGAAAAGTCTACTCATAAAAGTATATTTAATATGTAGTGTATATGAATGTATATATAATTGTTAATGTATATATTTTATAATATCCCAAAGTTTTTTCTTTATCAAAAAATGAATGGCAAGAGGAAGTCAAGATCAAAGATGGCACCAAAGAAGAAAATGTCCAAAACTTGAAACAGTCTTCACAATTGTCAAGCAAGATTCAGTAATAATATCACACATTTGACAAAACCTATACGATATGTTCTCAAACAAATTTATTAGATGACAATTTATGTATTTTTCGATCGAATGTTGATAGTTAGGCAGTCTTAATATAGTATATGATTTTGTACTTATGGAACCATTTTGTTATGACATGATGTAGGCTCTTTTTCCATCAAAGTATATATGTAGTTACTTTATGATACATGTTGGTTAAACATTTTGTCTTATAATTGCTTTAGGCATAACACGTAAACACCTTTTTTTAAGGGAAAATTACGCGTATAAGCAAATATATACTAGTTAATTACTTAACATAGCTATAGTTTGTCTTAATTACAATTTACGACCTACTTTTAGCTAGAATTACGCGGCTCAATTTTTAGTTTTGTATAATTCGCACGTTTGTATAATTCGGAATTTGTATAATATAATTTGTATAACTTTTGTATAATTCAGAATTTGTATAATATAATTTGTATAACCGTTTACACTTCTGATGTTTGTAATTGTATAAATTCGTTATTTCGAGTTTATACAAATATAATTGAATTATACAAATGTACCCACGAATTATACAAACCTGCGAATTATACAAATCCACGAATTATACAAACGAGACAGCTTAAACTGTAGTTATAGCCCGTAAATATGCAAACTATAGTTATGGAGCATAATTAAGTTTATTATAGTGGCTATTTGCGAAAGTTCCTCTTTTTTTAACTTAGCATCAACTAACTTTTATGTTTGGTATGCACAAGTAGCGAATTAAACTTGTATAAAGTTGAACTAATAGACATACATTTCCTACTTGACATATTGAACCTGAGATTTAAATTTGCAACCTAAAATAATTCTTGAGCCATTTTTGAGAATTTGGTAGATTGAAAAGGAGAGGGAAAAAAGATGGGATTATATAGAATATAGATGTTGATCTATTACTTGTATTTGCACTTTCTGGTATCTGCTGTTATTTCTTTTCTTGTCAGAGTGTTGTTGATCATCAATACCATCATAAGTCATTTCAAAAGAATTATGCATGTAAATAGAACAATTAAAGAGTTGTTTTGCCATGAGAAATATTCACTTTTTTCAGAATAAATTTTCAACAAATATAAATAGAAATAAAATTAATAAAACATTCCTTCAAGACAGACTTCTACAACATTTTTCCATCGAGAGGAATAGTATTCTTACTTATTCTCTAACATGATTCGAACCCTCAATTAATGATAGAAGTGTTCAACTACTTGACCAGACTTGATAATTAAGTCATCAAATTTTATATAGAATATTAAAATAAAAATAATTCCATTTTTTCTACTATTATTATAACTAGTAAAATTGCCCGTGCCTCGTACGGAAATTTAATATGACAGAATTTATAAAAGAATACTTAAAACCTATCACTCATTAAAACAAAAACACTATATTATCTTACATGCAAGATTACGTAGTAACGAACATTAATAATATTAAGGAAAATGATAATTATAACATCTTATAATTTATCCTTCAATCAATCATCTTTAATTTGATTTTATAATTTATCCTTTTACTTCCAGGAAGTGTTACTATTTGATATTTTTGGGGAATCAAATGAACATTAACCTGATATATTAAATTTTCTAATAAATAAATAATCGTTGGTGAAGGGATAAATAAATTGAAACGGCTGAAAATGGTGAAAAAATATTCTAATTCTATCGTGTAGAAAGTTCTGCCATACCTTTGCTTTACATATATCATTTTCAAGTTCCACATTTAAATGTATCATAAGTAATTATTAAAATGAAAAATTAATGGGAGAATGTATCATATTGGACAACAATTCAACTTATTATATATACTTGAAAGGAAAAAATATTACACAAAACTATTCAGCTTGTTTGAGTGTTTTTTAGAAATCAATATATCGGAGTGATGAAGTTCAATTTGAAACTACACTTCTATTCCAATCGTAGTGTCGAGAAACACATCTATTACTTCAGGAAAAATATTTACAACTTGCATTAAACTTGAGAATTTGTCTACACTTCATATTGAATATTAGCAATTAATTTATGTGTAGTTATCTATGTCTTTGGGATTAAAAGAGGCTCTAGTCTAGTTATATTCCTCTATAGATTATCCGGCATATTTTTGAACCCATGTCAAAAGTTTATTAATTCTTGTCTACTTTTCCTAGTTCACTTCGCACATTAAGGTGAGATAAAGTTTTTAAGGTCTTTATGTCCTTACAATGGAATACCAAATTTGAATTTTATCTTCAAGAGATGGTAGTGTAGATTAAGCCTGGCACCGAAATCGGGAGGTGCCGGTACCGGTACCGGTACCGTTCCGTCCTGGTCTGTTACCGGTCCGGTACCGTTTCGGCAGGCTCCGGTTAGTTCTGAAACGTAGGGGAACTGGGAGGGGTATCGGGACGGAAACCGAAACATTACCGGTTAGTTTCGATCCGAAAAGTGCCGGTTCCGGTTCTGATCCGAACCGGTCCGGTCCGATTAATTAATTATTATTTTTTTAATTGTTAAATCAATATAGCGTTGCCAACCGTTGAGTAACGGATATTGGTCACCACCCAAAGGCTATTTCAGCTTTTAACCCCCCAAAACACCCCCTTACCCCCCAAACTTTTTTTAATACCCCAAAGTTTTAAAATTTACATTTTTATCTAATTTTTAACTATAAAACCCCCCAAACTTTCATTATTTTTACTCACAAATATTCTTCATCTTCTATTCTCTCAACTCTCAACTCTCAAGTATCTAATCTCGTTTAAATTACAAATTATATTAGTTTAAAAGATTTGGTGGATTACTCGTTTGGTCTTTAGAGTTTGGAGCAACCTTCAAGCTTGAAGATTCAACTTTCATCTATCAATTTTCAACATTCGGTCATACACATCTACATTTTTAAGTAGACGTTTGGTACATTCGTTCCAACTTTCATCTTTTTAGTCTTTACTTATTTAGTTATTTATTTGTTTGCATTTAATTTCCGTATTATATATAATTTACTCACTTTTCATATTTTAATATGGATTCCGGTAGAAAAAATATTGGCAAAGGTAAAAGAACTTTTATTGGTGCGGTCGCTAATGTATTTATATTGTAGATCTTTAAGGATTTTTTTTTGTTGTACCTTCAACAAATTCAGTAGAGAAAACTTGCGTGAATACTCAATTAACGTGTGCTATTTAATCTGTACTAACAAATACTTATAACAATAACTTTGCAGAAACATAAACAATAAAGTTTAAAACTTGTACTCAAAAACAATAATTAATAACATAAGTATAAATTAATAACTGTAAAAAAACTTACCAGAATCTGTAACAATAGAATGAAATAGAAAGGAAAAAATCGAGCCCACTGAATGTACAATGTCCCCTTAAGGAAATTATTCCTCTCTAGTATTCGAGGTTTAAAGGAATAGATCCTCTCAGGATAGAACGATTCTATTCACCAGTGTATTGATACAAAAACAATGGTGTCAGTGCGCCACTCAACAGGAGCAAAGTACACAAATGAGAGGAAATCCCTCTATTTATAGACAACAAAGGGCAGTGTGAACAAATGCATATTGTGTCATAACAGAAAAGGTCACAACTCTTTGGAAAAGTTACAACCCTTCAGAAAGATGACAACCTTTCATAAAAGTTGCAACTCTTCATAAAAGTCGCAACTCTTCATAAAAGTCACAACTTTTAATAAAAGTCGCAATTTTTTTATAAAAGTTATAACTTTTCATGAAAGGAAAGGTTAGTTTTGGAAATAAATAAATTTAAAAGGAAACCCTGGCTTGTGGTGGCGCCACGTAGGCGGACTTAGGGTTCTCTTTTATATAAATATATGATTATGAAAAAATATATAGTTAGACCCACAAATATAAGAAGAATTAAAATCAGAATTTGTTAAAGATTGAGGGATTAAAAGTACAAATTTCCCACGAAATAAGGATAGAACAAGAATTTATTTCCTAATTTGACTCAATTTGGAAAAACGTGTAAAATCCTTCGGAAACTATTTTATTTCCGTAAATAACTCTTTTTCTAAACCAAAACTAATTGGGAAACCAAACCAAATAAAAAAGAGATAAAAAGAATTTGTATATATTCCAAATTCGAATGAATTTAGGAAAACAAAAACAATTATAAATAGAGGGGGATCTTTATCGGAAAAAGACACAAACAAACAAATACAATTGTATAGAAATCGTACAATTATTGTATAGAATATGTGTGTAGTTGTATAGGTAGTGTATAGAAATTGTATAATTGTTGTATAGAATATGTATCAGTTTTAGATGTGTATAGAATATATATATTTGTATAGGATGTGTATAGAATATTTATTTGAATAGAATATGTATAGAAGTTATATAATTATTGTATATATTATGTATGTATTTGTATAGGTAGTGTATAGAAATTGTATAATTGTTATATAGAATATGTATTTGTATAGGAATATAGGATGTGTATAGATTATGTATTTGTATAGGATGTGTATAGAATAGTTATTTGTATAGTATGTGTAGACCTAACGAAAGGCTGAATTCAAACACACCCAAAATCCAAGAGAATCGTACCGAAATCAAGAATTTGATCGAAGAAGCCATCTGCTACATGAGCAAGAATTTATGTTGGTGGGAGCAAAGTTGTCCATTTTCACATAGCAAAATATTGGAGAGATCTTCTTGATGGATGACATTGGTATCACGATGAGTGATATTACTAAGGTGGAAGTGGAGGAACTAACTTCCTTCCGTAATCAGAAACTGTATTATTATTGTATAGAATATGTATTTGTATAGGATGTGTATATAATATGTATTTGTATAGGATAGGTATAGAAACTGTACAAATATTGTACATAATGTGTATAAAATCTGTATCATTGTTGTATACAATTATATTTGACAAGAGTGTATATGTATAAAGAATGTATTATTGTTGTATAAAACTTGTACATGTACTTTATACATATTGTATAAAAAGTGGTTGTAAAATAATATGAAAAGTATACTCATAAAAGTATACTTAATGTATATTGTGTATATATATTGTATAAAGAATGTTTATATAATTGTTAATGTATATATTTTATAATACTCACAACTTATGCATTTTTCGAGTACTGGTAGTTATAAGAAAATGATTTCCGTTGTTACTAGTTTTTGCTGCAACTTTGTTGGTTTAGTATGCAAACACACCTTTTATCGTAGGTGTTTATTTCGTCAAAGGTGGGTATGAAGTCGCCTTAGTTAAAGGAGTGCATTATCTTCACTGTCGAATTTTTCGACGCAAATTCAAATTTAATCGGACTCTAATATGGATATCGGACAACGGACGAAAAAAACCAAAAAAAAATAATTAAACTTATATATAAGCTCATTGTTCGTATTTCCATGGAATAGAAGTATGCTTTAATGTGGCACCAAGAGCAGCAAAGCCAACACTATCATAAGTCATTTCAAAAGAATGTAAATAGAACAATTTAAAGAGTTGTTTTGCCATGAGAAATATTCATTTTTTTGGGAATAAATTTTCTATAAATATAAATAGAAATTAATTGATAAAACATTCCAACAAAACAGACTTCTACTACTAATTTTTTTCACCAGGAGGAGGAGTATTCTTAGCTAGTGTTTGACTCCAAATTTTTAAATATTTTTGGCAAATCATATTTGTGTGAAGTTTTTGTTTGGCCTCAATTTTTTCCAAAAATATTTGATTATTTCAAAAAATATAATTTGTACCCATAAGTTTTAAAATTATTAAAAATACCCATAAATTTATATTATCGTTTTATAATGAATAATATATTCCGTTATAAAATAACCTTATAACATAATTGATGATAATCAACAACAACAAAATAACAATATAGGCAAGACAATACATTAATCGCACACTCAAACTTGTCACTAATTCAGCTATAATTATAATTTATTGAACACAAATTGCTCTTTTTTCTCAATTTTATCACTCAAATTAGAACTCAAATTTTTTCGTAGGAGGTAGTAACAAATATTAGTTGGAATTAATAAATGATGAGTATTTTTTATAAAATATAAAAGTTTAGGGTAATTTTTGATTTTTTTTGCATTTTCAAATATTAGAACTTGGCCCAAATACTATTTTTTCTCTAGTATTTGGGAACTTGGGATACTTGGCAAATATATTTGCCAAGTTATATAACCAAACACCACTTCCCAAGTTTTCCCCAAGTTTTTTTGGGGCCAAACGGGTCCTTACTTTTACTTATCCTCAACCGTGACTCGAACCCTCAATTAATGGTAGAGATGTTCAACCACTTGACCAGACTTGTTAATTAAGTTATCAAATTTATATAGAATATCAAATCAAATTAATTCCATTTTTTACTATTATTATAATTATGAAAATATATATAGTTAGACCCAAAAATATAATAAGAATTAAAATCACTATTTGTTAAAATTTGATGGATTAAAAGTACAAATTTCCCACCAAATAGGATAGAACAAGAATTTATTTCCTGATTTGACTCAATTTGGGAAAACGTGTAAAGTCCTTCAGAAACTTTTTTATTTCCATAAATAACTCTTTTCCTAAACCAAAACTAATTGAGAAACCAAACCAAAACAAAAGGAGATAAAATAATTTGTATATATTCCCAATTCGAATGAATTTAGGAAAACAAAAACAATTATAAATAGAGAGGCTCTTTATATCGGAAAAAGACACAACCAACCAAATACAATTGTATAGAATATATATGTATTTGTATAGGTAGTGTATAGAAATTGTATAATTGTTGTATAGAATATGTATTTGTATAGGAATATAGGATGTGTATAGATTATGTATTTGTATAGGATGTATATAGATTATGTATTTGTATAGGATGTGTATTGATTATGTATTTGTATAGGATGTGTATAGAATATGTATTTGTATAGGAAGTGTATATAATACATTCATGGTTGTATAAAACTGTATTTAAACAATCTCCAATTATCCATTTTGTTGTCATGAAGGAGGTGTAGAATGTCCTATTGATATCAAGAATTCGATCGAAGAAGTCATTTACTACATGAGCATGAATTTATGTTGGTGGGAGCAAAGTTATCCATTTCATACAGCAAAAAATTGGAGAGGTCTTCTTGATGAATGACATTGGTACCACGATGAGTGATATTACTAAGGTGAAAGTGGAGGAACTAACTTCCTTCCGTAATCAGAAACTGTGTTATTGCTGTATAAATTATGTATTTGTATAGAATGTATATATAATTTGTATTTGTATATGATATGTATAGAAACTGTACAATTATTGTACATAATGTGTATAAAATCTGTATCATTGTTGTATACAATTATATTTATCAAGAGTGTACTGTGTACATTTATAAAGAATGTATTATTGTTGTATAAAAATTGTATATGTACTGTATACATAATGTATAAAAAGTGATTATAATAAGTGACAAATAAATTTATTAGTAGATGACAACTTATGTACTTTACGAGTGATGGTAGTTAATATGTTACCATTTTTTTATGCAACTTTGTTGGTTTAGTGTGCAAATACATCTTTTACCGTAGATGTTTATTTCGTCAAACATATAAGCTCATTGTTTGTATTTTCTTGGAATAAAACTATGCATGAATATGACACCAAGAGTAATTCTAATTAAGTTCAAAGTTTTAATCAAGTTCAAATATATTAAGGTCAATAAGATTTCAAGTATTTCAAAGTTCAAATTAAGTTCAAAGTTCTAACTAAGTTCTGATTAAGTTCAAAATTAAGTTCTAAGTAATTAAGGTCAACAAGATTTCAAATTCATATTCCTAATTAAGTTCAAGTTATTATTAATTCAAATTATAATTAATTATAAGTTCGAAGTTGTAATTCAAGTTCATATCTAACTTCAAAATCACTTCATCAATTCAAACTCAATAATACACAATTCACCATCTAATTCAAAAAAAAAAAAAAAAAAAAAACCCTCAATATATTCATGACATTTTAGTATATTCAATAGTTCAACTTTTCAAACATCGATCTTATATTCAAAAAACTTCATTATCAACTCAAAACACTTTAATTACTAACTTCTAGCTTCAAAACACTTCAATATCAACTCAAAAAATACTCAATTCACAATCAAATTAAAAAAAATCCTAAATCATTCACTAACTAACAATCAAATAACACAAATTCAACAAACAAAATACAATAAACTAACAAATCAAATATAACTCATTATTTGTATTTCCATGGAATACAAGTATGCTTGAATGCGGCACCAAGAGCAGCAAAGCCAATACCATCATCGTTTTTTTTTAAAAATAATGTAAATATAACAATTTAAAGAGTCGTTTTGCGATGAGAAATATTCACTTTTTCTCGGAATAAATTTTCAACAAATATAAATAGAAATAAAATTGATAAAACATTCCTACAAAACAGACTTCTACTACTTTTTTTTTAAAGCAGGAGGAGTAGTATTCTTACTTATTCTCCTACGTGACTTGAACCCTCAACTAATGGTAGATATGTTCAACCATTTGACAAGACTTGATAATTAAGTTATCAAATTTTATATAGAATATTGTAGACATTGAAATTTTGTTGGACTCTACAAGATGTGGTCGATTCGAATTGGGACTCTAGAAGGTGTGTTCAGTTTCAATTGGAATTCTTGGAGGCTACTCAACCCTAAATCCCAGTTTATACCTATATAAAGGGTACTAAATTCCCTAAAAGGCATCTCGAAATATTCCACGAAAGTCATGGAATATTCATATAAAGGTCAAATCTAAATCATCCCAGTTCGAGAAATACGCCAATAACGGGCCTCGAATCATGAATAAATCTTAAGAGAGTAGAATCAAGGGAGGAACAAAATTGTACCCGCAATCTTGATGAATAAAATTATGTTTCTTCATATTTTTGTCATTGTAATTTATTTTCTATCACTTTAAAATTTGTTGCAAACAAATTGGCACGCCCAGTGGGACCAAATCTGCCCTTCATCTCTTCTCTCATAAATCAAATTTGAAAATCTGAAGCTGCGAAGGTGGAAGAATGAGTACTTCAAGCCTCGTCTCTGAGTTTCATCAACAAGCCTCGTCTTTGAGTTTCATCAAGTCTACACTCCGACAAGCCTTGAAGCAGGGGGCATTTGTAGACATGAAATTTTGTTGGACTCTACAAGACGTGTTCAATTCTAGTTGGGGCTCTACAATATGTGTTCAATTCCAATTATGATTCTTGGAGGCTAAACCCTAGTTCATGCCTATATAAATGGTACTATATTCGCATCTCGAATATTCCACAAAACTCATGAAATATTCATATAGAGGTCAAATCTAAATCATTCTAGTTCGAGAAATACGCCACTAACGGCCCTCGAATCATGGATAAATCTTATGAGAGGAGGATCAAGGGAGGAACAGAATTGTACCCGCATTGATTATCAATAAAATATTCATGTTTCTTCAGAGTTTATTTGTGTGGTTGATTTATTTTCCATATGTTTAAAATTTGTTGCAAACAAATATAAAATAAAAATAATTCCATTTTCTACCATTGTTATAATTATGAAAATATATATAGTAAGACCCACAAATATAATAAGAATTAAAATTAGAATTTGTTAAAATTTGAGGGATTAAAAGTACAAATTTCCCACCAAATAAGTATTGGAAAAGGGTCAAATATACCCCTATACTATAGGAAATAGTTTAAATATACCCTTTGTTATATATTTTTGAGCCAAATATACTCCTCCCATTATACTTTGGGCCAAATATACCCTTTATCTGTTAAATGTGTGGGTCCCAACCTTAGAATAAACATGGGAAATGATTGAATTAATTTTAAAAACGCAAATCATTTTTATTCGTTTAATACCCAAAATAACTCACTAAAATACTTTATTTGTCAAATCCTCTATAAGTCAAACAAAACCAAAACGAAATGTTTGTCAAAAAAATTTGTCAACTGATACATGAAAACTCATTTTTATAACTACTATTCCCATTTTTTCTGAGATACAAAACATTTTAAAAAAAAATCTCTGTGTGTTGTACTGTTCTTGTTGAGTTTATTATCCGAGTTCAATTCTGAAATTTTTGAAAGTTCAATTAAGGTGGTGCTTGAAAACTCCATTGATTTGGATTGATGTGCTAAAATTAGAATGCACATTAGGTGGAGAAGTTGAAAACAAAGTTGTTGGCTTTTGTGGCCGATAAACTTTTAAAGTTTGTGATTGAAAGTTGTTGTAAATCAATCGAGTATTAGAAAATTATTTAGGTTATTGTTTCTTTGAGCTGAGATTAATTTTCTCGTCTACTACTGTTAAGTTGAATTCAATTTTTGGGTTCTTTGAATTCCAAAATAGAGATTGAAAAATCAAAGTTCTTCAATAATTCTTTGTTGCTGACTCATCGATTAAGTTACTGAGATTTTTGAAGTATTATGTGTGTTTGGATGTTGAGAATCATCAAGTTAAGTGAATACAATTATTATTGAAGTGATAGAAACTGATTTGAAGAAAACAACTTTTACATTACTCCATTGTTGAGATTTGAAGCTTTATTGGAGTTGGGCTATGGGTTATTTTTGTTGTAGGCAGGGACAGAAATTATTTGGATCCATCTAATTAATCTCAACCCTTCAAGTAAATTACGTATTTTGGGTATTAACCGGATAAAAAAGATCTGAGTTTTTAAAATTAGTCCCAACCTTTCACATGTTTATTCTAAGGTTGGGACCCACATATTTAACGGATAAAGAGTATATTTGGCCCAAAAGTATAACGAAGAATATATACAAACTATTTCCTATAATACAGGAGTATATTTGACCCTTTTCCGAATAAGTATTGAACAAGAATCTATTTCCTAATTTGACTCAATTTGGGAAAACGTGTAAAGTCCTTCCGAAACTATTTTATTTCCATAAGAGAAAATACATAAAGTCCCCATTGAACTTAGATTTTATTTTGAAGTAGACACTTAAAGTTTTCGGAAATCTTATTATCCAACTGAACTACTTTCTATCAAACTAAATATGCCATTTTGACCCGTTTCTGCACCTGCTGTGTTTTCACGTTTCCAGGCCGCGTGAGTGTCTTAAAAAACAACCCCAAACCAATATAACACGGCCATGTGGCATTGTAAATTGAATTCTTTATTTTAGAAAAGGACCCATCTTCCCCAAATTAATTCAAACACCATTGATAGCCATTGAAGCTTGCTACAGTGCCATGACGAGTCAACACTGCAATATCTCTCAAACTTCGATTCACTTTCACAAGATGAGTACTACATTAAGTCAAAAACAATCCTCGAATTTCTGACTTTTTTTATAAAAACCCATTTTCAGAAAGAGAATACCACACGCAGATGCTAGCTTCTCCTTCGTCCACTGATAATATTATTCAAAAATTGAAGAAAAACTCAGACTAAACACACAGAAAACAAAAAAAACGAAAAGAAAGAGATTGACATCAAAAATATTTATTGTTCATGCTCCACTAGATTCTCTCAAAACAGCCTCATTAACCGATACAAATAAATTAGAACTCATTAATATTAATTTTATGTAAGAATTGAAACAGCCCAAAGAGTGAAAATTGCATCAACCTTTCTTCAGATCACTCAATATCACAATTTTGGGGAAGAAAAGATAGAAAAAAATTGATTAGGAGGAAAGGTTAAAATGTGGGCGGGTAAAGTTAAGAACCCGGCCTTTATAAAAACGGGTAGAAAAATATAAATAATTATATTATTTTATTAAGGGGTGAGAGACACCCGTGGAGAATTGGAGTAGAAATTGCTAAAAAGAGCATATTTAGTTTGGTTGAAAATGGTTTGGTGGCACGTTTTGTCAGAAAAAGAATGTTTTTCAGCGGGATAATAGAACTCTCACAAACTTTAAGTGTCGACTTCAAAATAAGGTCTAAGTTTAATGGGGATTTTATGTATTTTCTCTTTCCATAAATAACTCTTTTTCTAAACCAAAATTAATTGGGAAACCAAACCAAATAAAAAAGAGATAAAAAGAATTTGTATATATTCAAAATTCGAATGAATTTAGGAAAACAAAAACAATTATAAATAGGGGGCTCTTTTCATCGGAAAAAGACACAACCAAACAAATACAATTGTATAGAAATTGTACAATTATTGTATAGAATATATATGTAGTTGTATAGGTAGTGTATAGATATTGTATAATTGTTGTATAGAATATGTATTTGTATAGGAATATAGGATGTGTGTATAGATTATGTATTTGTATAGGATGTGTACAAATTATGTATTTGTATAGGATGTGTATAGATTATGTATTTGTATAGGATGTGTATAGATTATGTATTTGTATAGGATGTGTATAGATTATGTATTTGTATAGGAAGTGTATAGAATATGTATTTGTATAGGATGTGTATATAATATATTCATGGTTGTATAAGATTGTATTTAAACAATCTTCAATTATCCATTTTGTTGTCACGAAGGAGGTTTAAAATGTCCTATTGATATCAAAAAATTGATCGAAGAGGCCATCTACTACATGAGCAAGAATTTATGTTGGTGGGAGCAAAGTTATCCATTTCAGACAACAAAATATTGGAAAGGTCTTCTTGATGAATGACATTGGTATCACGATGACTATGAATGATGTTACTAAGGTGAAAGTGGAGGAACTAACTTTCTTCCGTAATCAGAAACTGTATTATTGTTGTATAGAATATATATTTGTATAGGATGTGTATATAATATGTATTTGTATAGGATATGTATAGAAACCATACAATTATTGTATAGAATGTGTATGAAATTTGTATCATTGTTGTATAAAATTATATTGATCATGAGTGTATATGTGTAAAGAATGTATTATTGTTGTACTTATGGAACCATTTTGTTATGACATGATGTTGGCTCTTTTTTCATCATAGTACGTATGTAGTTACTTTATGATATATGTTAGTTGAATATTTTGTCTTATAATGCTTTAGACATAATACGGGTCGTTTGGTACAAAGATCAATAGCGTAGGAATTAATAATGCAGGGATTAGAAATATGAGGATTATTTTTTATCTAGTGTTTGGTTCATTGCTTGCTATCTCACATTTCAAATATTGTATTGATTTGTATTGGATTTATTTAAGGATAAACAATTCTCCCTAAATAATAAAATTTGTAAGCTAATTTATTTAAATAAATTTACTAGTACAAATATAAAACATAAAATCAAGAAAATAAACAAAATGATTAAAAGGATTTGAAGGGTATTTTTATCTCTACATAGATTAATCCCATAGTATTAAATTCTATGTATTACTAATACCACCAACTGGAAAGTATTAGCTATACATTGTCACGATTCAGGGGTACCCCCTAGATGTAACATGGCGTATAGGACCCCGAGAGACTCCATACAAACCACTTAGCATTCATAACATAGGAAATAGAACAAAGGAAGTAAAACAATATTTCAAGTCCAAGCATTTTATAAAAGAAAGCGGAAGTCTACAACTCTTGTCACAATAGTCATCTAATACAATAAAATGAAATTGGGCCTAACCCATACATCATGTTCCAAAAGCGAAATACAAGAAAGAAACTGAAACAATGAAAGCCGTCCTCGAAGCATGAGGACTCACCAAAGCTCGAGAACCTCGTAATCAACCACTAGCCATAAAACTCAGAAACCTGACTGTCGGACACATTTAGGGAAATGTAGGCAAGGGTATGCGTTAGTACAAAACAATGTACCAAGTATGATAGCCATGCATAAAAGATTTAAAACATGCTAAAACGGGACATTTCATGACATGCAATTGACCAAGCTAAAACATGATATAAGACGAGTTGGAAAGCATACTTCATAAAACATGGTCAATGCAAGCTAAGATCATTTGAAACCTTTGAACACATATGATATACTTCTTGAAGTAACCTTAGTTCATTCTTAATGTGGGAAGTTGCCTTAACCGACATAGAGACCATGTGAGCTATAACATGATCTCCCGGTGTCTCCCACACCGAAAAGGGTTGTCCTACTTGCCAAAGTAAGGACCATGAGCTTCTAGCTTAAGTGATCCACTAGCTAATGTCTATCTAGACAATCATCCTATGGGGGCACATAGGTAAGGGATAATGAGATTGCTACTAGAAACCCGGTCTCTACTAACGGGAGATCCTCCATCTCAATATCCTCTCGGTGCTAAGCATAAATCCCACGGAATAGTCATTTCTTACTTGAACTAATTATCCATGGAAGGGCACGTCATCTTGCCGATCCAAGCTAAGTCATTATCCATGGAAAGGTGTCATTCAATAACCAATTCAAGCTAAGTTTCATTAGGATAGCTCTTAATCTTTGATTCAATTAGGTGAGAAAACCTTTCAACCTTAGAATCCTTACTATGTGAGAAAACCTTTCACATCATACTTTCATGTGTATATGAGAACAATCCTTTCAACAACACAACAACAACATCATCATTGATATTTTACTCTCAAAGCATCCTTAAAACAATTGCATAGATTTTATAAGAACATGCATAATTCCATAATTTACCTTTCAAGGTTCATAACCCTCTTTCAATCATCAACATTTAGAAAACATGGGTTAGATATAGATTTCATCAAAAATTCATGTAAGTCTATCAATACATGCTTTATTTCATAAAACTCTTCCTTCATACTCAAAATCTCACACCATATGCTCATAACTTGAAAATATGGGGATTACATGGGTTCATGGGGAAAACCATCATAAAATCATAGTATTTCATCAACTCATGCATAAGAGATCATAATTCAATCATTTAAATCAATAATCAAGAGAACCCATGACAATTGAAGAAAACCCTAACTCAATTGGGGATTTCTATCTTTGAAAAGAGGAGAATTTGGGAACTCCATGAATGGAAGGAATCCATGGATGAAAACTATCATACCTCAAAGCCAAATGCTTATCTTCAATGGTGAAAATGGAGGCTTGCCTTGAAACCCTAAGTTGAACCCTTCTTCTTCTTCTTCTTCAAGTTCTAGAGGAAATATTTGAGAGGGAGTTTTGTTCTTCTTTCTAGGAATTTGAGAGAACCCTCTTAATTTGGAGAAATTTGGGGGTAAAACTCTTATATAGGTCTCTAGATGAAGGGAAAAACGACGTAGTATAGAATTAAAATAATCTGAAAAGACTTTTAAGACCCTAACTTAAAACTGAAAACAACTCACGCTGGAGCTCGCCAAAGGCCACTCGGCGACTTGCCAAGTGAGCCTTTAGCTCGCTGAAAATTACAGTAAGTCGACTCTTGGATGAAGTCAATAAGGCGATGGAAGGGCACTTTGGCAACACGCCGAACGGAACGGCGAGCTCGACTTAGCTCGCCTAAAGTTCCAGAACACGGGACGTTGTGATCAGGCCAAAAGGCGAGGGGGGTTCCCACTTGGCGGATCGCCAAGTCACTCGGCGTTCACTCCCTACTTCGCCGAGTTGTCTAAGGAAATGAATATTTTTTCCTTCTCTGAATCCAGGTGTTACATACATCCTATAATACCATGTAGGATGTATAACTAATCCATGTATTAGTTATACATAAGCCAAAATTCCTACCAAACATAGTACTAAATAATATCATACATAATACATGGACTATTTATCCTAATACTCCCTACCAAACAACCCCTAAGTGTCTATTAACTTTGTCTCAATTGACTTCTATGTCCTTTAACTTTGGGTGTGCACAAGTAAAGAATTAAATTTGTATAAAGTTAAACTAGTAGGCACACATTTTCTACGTGATATACTAAACCTGAGATTTAAACTTGCAACCTAAAATAATTTTTGAGCCATTTTGGAGATAAGGAAACCACGCCTCGAAATTAATGAGTCGAGCTGCCACGTGGATGAAATTTTATGAACAAATTAAGTTATTACACGCCTTTTTGACAATTATATTCAAACACTTGATCCAATCAACTTTGAGGTGGAGGAACTAACTTTCTTCCGTGATAAAAAAAGTGCGAAGAAAATCCATCACTAAGAACCATTCTGATTCCGGAAAGGTCACCCTCGATACACCCTCTAAAAGCAGCAAGGATACATGTGATTGAAACAACATGGGTTGTATCTCAACTTCTTACATGATTCCTGATGTTACCAGTCTTGCTACAATTAGCGGCGAAATCAAGATTTTTCACTAAAAAAATTTGAAATATAAAAAATAAATATTTGAAAAGGTCATAGAGAGTTCAACATCAACTATATCAATTATATATAAATAATGTTATTTTCCGTGCGGTAGGATGTTTGAAACTCCTCAGCCCTAGTGGTGGAGCTAGGAATTTCATGAAGGGTGTCTTGAAATTGCACAACAAAAACTCTTTTTATAAAAAATAAATACGTGAAAAGGAACACACGAGCACTGACTCATATTCAAGGCGTTTGAAATCCATTGAAGGGGTTTGAAACCGCTAGGCTACAACAACCTATTGTGTTAATTAGGATGTCCACAATATGTTATTTAATCATTTCGTGTATCATTTTACTAATATATACAAAAAAAATAATTGATGAAGGGTGTCCAACCCTGACATGCACATGGCTCCGCCCCTGCTAGCTTCACTCTTTGTTGCAACTTTGTTGATTTAGTATGCCTAAGTCCCATGTGAGATTAGCTATATGAATCTCAAACTAAATCTAAGAGTTCAATTGTTACCATTATTGTTGCAATTAGTACCATTGGAGTCATAATTTTTACTAAGGAGCTCGAAATATAAAAGATAAACATACTTAAAGATGATTCAACATCTAAAAATAATTTTAAATATATATAAATGGTATATTTTCCACCGGGGATTTGAATCCCTCCGCCTGTGGGTGCAATTTTATTGGTTAAGTATGCCTCAATCCGAGACAAGACTCAAACCCTCACCTGATAATGAAGATGTTTAACCACTTGACCGAACTTACCATTAAAATTATCAAATTTATATAGAACATCAAAATAAAAGTAATCCCAATTTCTACTAGTATTATAATTATATAAAAAAAATACGTATCTTTAGACCCACGTAAATTTATGTTCAAGTTGCAAGTATTTTTCTATTTTTAATTAGAATTAAAATAGAATATTTGGATTCCAGTGTTTTCATATTAATGGAGTTTAAAAGGGATAGAGGAAACCAAATCGGACCAGCTTGTAACGGGCGGCGCAGCGGTTTCCTTCTCCCAGTCGAAGCGAGCCTCTTTGTCGATACAAATACTTGGAATAGTCGAATAATTATCGCCATTTTCATCTAACTCTGGCGATTGCAGAGAGGGAAAGAGATGGGTCTGCTCACTCACAAAGTAGAAAGGAGCGAGATAGCATCAGGTGACCATATCTACACTTGGAGAACTGTCTTCGCCTACGCTCATCACGGTTAGTCTGCAACCCCTTTTCACCATTTTACTAAATCCTAATATAAGATTATAACTTTATTTTGCTTCAATTCGTTATACTGGAATGGTGAAAAGCAGCAATTGTTGTTAATTTGGTCGTTGGTCTGAGCACATTTTAACAATACTATACAGTAGCGTATGGGCGTTAGGTTAGAGAAATATTGAGGAAATATAACCAGCCTTCATTGTCAATTATGAATGAATTGGGCCAATGAACACAATTGAAATCCACAAAAAAAATTGTAGGTTGTTTTGTTCCTTTCTGTTGACTTCCTGGGTTCTATTGTAACTTAACCATAAGCATTCTGGAAAAAAAGGAATATGAACTACAACAAAATTGAGTCAAAGTACAAGAGATGGTATATAGTAACAAAAAATGAACTACAAGAAACTACATATGAAATAGTACGACTACTAGTAAGGAAGGATAAGCAAGACAATATTTTACTACCTACTAACCTTCTATCATAATTTGTGTCCTCCACAAATTCCTACCTAAGGTCATGTCCTCAATAAGTTGCATCTATGTCATGTCATATTTAATCACCTCTCGCTATTGCTTTGTCGGCCTACCTCTATCTTTCCTGAGCCAACCTCTCACACCTTGCAACCTCGCTATCCGCATCTTACCCTCCCTTGAGGCCACTCCTACTTTGCTTTGAATATCTTCATTTCTAATTTTATCTCTCCTATTATGCCCACACATCCACTACAACATTCTTATCTCCGCAACTTTTATCTTTTGAACGTGAGAGTTTTTGACTGGTCAACACTCGGTCCCACACAACATAGTTGGTCTAACCACTGCTCTATATATAAAACTTTCCTTTTAGGTTTTGGTCGCACCTTCTTATCACACAAAACTGCAAAAGCGCGCCTCCATTACATCCCGCGTGTACTAATACGATGTGTGACATCATCGTCAATCTCCTCATTCCTTGGATAATAGACCTAAGATACTTGAAACTTTCTCTCTTTTGGATGGCCTGTGTATCAAGCCTTACTTGCACGCCAGCCACAAACATTACGTCATTGAACTTGTACTCTGAGTGTTCTGTCTTAGTCGCACCCAACCTTAACTCTTTAGACTCCAGGATCGGTAAACCTCCAGCCATTTAGAACTATGTCATGCACAAATAACATACACCATGACACCTCTCCTTGAATTCTCCGCGCCAATTCATCTATCACAAAGACAAATATAAACGGACTAAGAGTTGATCTCAAGTGCAATCCCATCACAAATGGGAAGTTCTCCAAGTCTCCTCCCACTGTCCTTACCCCGGTCTTGGCTCCATAGTACATGTCCTTGATGGCCCTAGTGTACACCACAGGTACACCTCTAGCCTCCAACCATTTCCATAAAACCTCCTTTGAGACTTTGTTGTATGCTTTTTCTAGATCGATGAATACCAAGTGTAGGTCCTTCTCTCCCTATGTTGCTCCACCATTCTCCTAACCAGATGGATGACTATTGTAGTTGAGCACCTCGACATGAATATGGATTGGTTTTCAAAAATAGACTCACCCCTCCCCATCCTCATCTCCACCTCCCTCTTCCAAACTTCCATAGTGTGGCTTAGTAGGTTGATACCCCTATAGTTGTTACAAGTATAAATGTCACCCTTGTTCTTTTACTATAGAATATTATACTCCACCTCTATGCCATGGGCATTTCGCAATCTTAAAAACGACATTTACAGTCTAGTCAGCCACTATATCTTGCCCTGCCTGTGCTCTTTTAAAATTCCATCAGAATCTCGTTTGGTCCAGTCGCTCTTCCCATGTCATCCTCTACAAATAATATCTTAACCTTCTCAATCTTTATACACCTATACTACCCAAAGTCGCGACGCCTCTCTGAGTGTTCCAAATCCCCCAGCAGAATATCTCTATCCTCCTCTTCGTTCAAGAGTTTATGGAAGTACTACTGCTATCTCCGTCTTATAAGCGTGTCCTCCACTAGTACTTTGTTGTCCTCGTCCTTGATGCCCTTCACTTGATTAAGGTCATGGGTCCTCCTCTCTCTCGCCTTGGCTAATCTTTACAACTTCTTATCCCCGCCTTTGCCCTCTAATTCTACATACAAAACGTTCAAAAATGAAGTACTGAGATGCTACGGACATTCACAAATCTTGAGGTCTACAACATTTTGGGGGTGGATGTGCATAAAAATTGAGAACTCTCTTGTATTACAGGATGATTATTTCTACATTTTTGTAATCTTCTTTTTGTATTTGGGAAAATGAATGTACATCAATCTGTGATATTTACTCCAGTTTTTACTTCGCACCAACATTACAATGCTTGCATAAGTCAGTGGCGAAGCCAAGACTTCAAACTAGGAGATTAAAAAAAATTAGTAGTGTGTTGAACCCCTTTACCACTACACTCTTATCTTTTCTGAAGTCAAGGGTACTCAACAGTTCATATATAACCAAAATTGTTTTGACCCTATTTGCGCAGTACATTTTTTCATAAAGGGGATTCAATTGAACCCCCTTGGCTCCATTTAGCTTCGCCACTGCCTCCAATATGTTACCAAATACCGAAACAATCTTATTAGGCTATTCATTTAAACTCCTTTGCTCCCCAACTCAGTTGACCTATGAAACTTGTCAAAAATGAAATCATACTGCTTTCATCTAGATAAACATTTGGACTTCCTACATTGCTGAAAATAAGGTTGATGAACTTGCCTTAGCGAGTATTTGGTGTTCTATGATCTCAGTGGTCCTTAGCCTTTGCATTTGAGTCGTTAACGTGTCAAGCAGATTTAACTTCATGTAAACCATAGTGGTTCAAGCATTAGAAAAAGAAAAAGCAATCACACAATTCTCGAGAAGCACATCCTTCTCAGGAGCTGCTTCTGAAAATTCTAATTATTTTAATTTTTGCTATGATGATAATTGTGTAGTAGAACTATACTTCTATGTATTTTGGACAATTTGGACAGAAAAAATAGTAGATTATTGAGGGGGGAAAGGAACATATGCCCATGTAAAGTTTAGATATCTTCGAAATTTATCTAGGAGATACTTTGAAAATGATGAAAAAAAAACATTTGAATCTCATAGACTCTCTTTCAATTATAAAAGGAGCCACCAGATACTCTTGACATATTCAATACCTCCTTGGTATGTTTGTATCAACAATTAAATTATCTCTGTATAAAAAGATAAATTCAGTAGTAGGAAATGTCTGATCCGTGTGTGATCTCAGGGGTTTTTGAACCCATGCACGCTAGCGCTGTTGCGCTTCAACCGTTCCTCTCTTTGCCACGGAACTAGCCTTCTAGTTGTTAATGGGTTCCCGTCTTTATATAATTATATATGTATATATATATATATATTTGATGACAAGGAAAACCCGCAGCCGCTATCCTTTGGGTGCGCACAGGGTAAAACCCCCGCTCTTATGCAATAGCTTGCAAACCACATAGGAGAAGTAACCCGCACTAGGCAAGCCCGGTGCGACGAGTTGACCCAGAAGGCAAACCCCTTGCTTTTGCTGGCAAGGGGTTTCGAACTTGAGACCTCCAATATGGAAGTCCCAAGCCCAAACCACTGGGCCACCCCGAAGGGTTTATATAATTATATTTAAAAGAATTTTCAATGTTATTATAGGGTTTCGGGAAAGGTTACTGGTTCCCGGGAACCCACACCCACCACTGTAGATCGGCCCCTGCCTACTTTAAACATGCATGTCTCTTTAATCTTGCATAACTGATCATTATGAGTAAATCACTCAAACTTCATCTTTGATGTTGATATATTACCATGATAAGACTTTTTAGTAATTAGTGAATGAGGCACAGACGCACAGTAGACTTTATCTCCCATTATTTCTTTTCTTGTTAGACTTTCAGTCATTTATACTATGATATCTGTTCCAACCAAATATGAGCTATTCAACCATATTTTGTGATATATTCTGGTATCTGATTGATAGCTGGTGTCGCTTAACAAAGTATTTTTGAATGTTCTGAAATTCATGAACAGGAATCTATGTTGGTGGAAGCAAAGTTGTTCATTTTACGCGTGAGCAAAATGTTGTTTCAGGAGACCCAACTCTCTTCTCTGCTCCCGTAAATTGCTCGTCAGCTTCTAGTACAAATGTGTCTTCAACCTGTACGAATATTCCTGACTGTGGATTTCAACAAAAGGAAAGTGGGGTGGTTCTCTCTTGCTTGGATTGTTTCCTGGGTGAGGAGGGGCTATTGTACCGCTTTGACTATGGAGCCAGCCCTTCAGTTTTTCTTACTAAACTTCGAGGTGGGACATGCACCACTGCACAATCTGATCCTCCAGAGGCAGTGATCCATAGAGCCATGTACTTGCTTCAAAACGGTTTTGGAAATTATGATGTCTTCAAGAACAACTGTGAAGATTTTGCCTTATACTGCAAAACAGGTCTTCTTGTTCTTGACCAAGGAGCTCTTGGAAGGAGTGGTCAAGCTGCCTCTGTTATAGGTGCTCCGTTGGCAGCTATTGCCTCGTCACCTCTGAAGTTATTCATGACAAGTCCGGCTGGCTTAGTCATAGCAACTGCTGGAATGTATTGTTTGACCAGGTATGCAACTGACATTGGTGTGAGGACTGATGTTACTAAGGTGAAAGTGGAAGAACTGACTTCATTCCATAATTGCAAAAGCTTGAAGAAACGCAAAAATGAGAATCATTGTGATACAAGAGAGGTTACTCTCAATCAAACAGATACCCCAGCTAAAAAGAGGCGAAGATGTGATTGAAGGAGTTTAGGATTAGTTTTTGTAAATAGGAGGACTAGTCTTTTTCCAGCAAAATGATATGTCCTGTTTAGTCATGTTGATTGAATTTGCTAAGCTGTGAAAACATTTATCTTGCTATTCATTTCCATTTGTTTAGAGTAAAAGCAGCATATTGACTGAGGGCCAATAGGCAACAAAGTTTAATTGCATTAATTTGTTGCTATGAGATGAATGCAAACATTTTCCCACAAGGAATAATTTCTATAGAAAGACTTCTAATATTAAATTCTTGTACATAGTTACTAGTATTAAGAAAAGAATGTGTTTTAAGAAGAAAAGAAACAATATGTTTATTAGGAAAAAAACATTTTTGATTCAAAAGTAATAATAGGGGTAGTTTTGGATCAAAATATTGACAACATTGATAAATTTGAACCAAATTGTTGACAACAAAGGATTTTTTTGTTTTTACCAAACTATTAACTGAGCATTTTTGTTCAATTTCATATAGTTTAAAAGCATTTTAATCCTTTTCCGTTTTAAATAGGCATAATGACACATAAATATGTCATTTAACCTAACTTCAGGTGACATGTATACACTTCAACTTTGGGTGTGCACAAACAAGTAGGTACTTAAACTATTCAAAAGATGATCAAGTAGACACATGCGTCTTATGTGACATAATACATGCAAGACGTGAATTGTCACATAGGACGTGTGTTTCTACTTGTTCAACTTTTGGATAATTTAAGTGTCTATTTGTTCATACTTAAAGTTGGAGGACATAAATATCAGTTGAGTCTAAGTTAAAAGAGCACATTTATATATTATGTCTTTTTAAAGTATATGAGTTGGCTCTTGAAATTAGAGTTACTAAATATAGAATATGACGGTGCTTATTTTAATTAGACAAAAAAAATTGAGGTTAAGGTTACCTATTACTACAAAAATTATTCAATTAATAAGAGTTACTTTACTTTTTGTTGTGATTAGGTGAGATTAAAAAAAAGAGTTAATGACTAAAAGTATGGATTAACAATCATTTGTCAAAAAGAAGCAGGGATGAATTTCCCCTCTACGGCTCAGCGGTCCCACCACCCCTACCCATAGCAGCCAGCTATCCTCCTGTTTTCGTGAGTCTCTGTTTTCGTTGATCAAATACTCAGACTAATGCGATATTAATCGCCATATCCATTTCATTCAAGCTTTTTTCTTCAAATTTGTATTGATATTTTTTCTAACGGTTGGGTTGAAAGTATTGTTCGATCCATTTGGATGGCGAATTTGTATGTGAGGGCTGCTCCAACGACGGATCTGAATCGGAATACTGAGTGGTTCACGTATCCTGGAGTTTGGACTATTTACATATTCATTCTGTTCTTCGCATGGCTTGTTGTGCTGTCTGTATTTGGGTCCTCATCCGGCATGGCGTGGACTATTGTCAATCTTGCTCATTTCCTTGTACGTATTAGTTTTCTCTAATTTTTTGTTTTTTTGAAAGGATTTTTAGGTATTGATCTGGTTTTAGATTATGCGTTTATGATTAGTTGACTGTCTCGTGTTTTGGTTTTCGAGATCTGGGATATTGGGAGGGAATGGATCTTAGACTGGTTTTCTGTTGGAATAGCTGTATGATAATATTGATAAATCTATCTATGGCTACTTAAAGCCCGGATATTTGTTTTCTGCTTCCAATTTGGTTGAATTATAGTTCATTTTGGTAAAGTTGGTGACATGTGACCATGAGGTCATGAGTTTGAGTTGTTGAGACAACATTTTGTGTAAATGCAGGGTAAGACTGCGTATAATAGATTCTTTGTGGTCCGGTTTTTCTATGGACTTCGTATATAGCGGGAGCTTAGTACACCAGGCTGCCCTTTATAGGTCATTCTGGGACATGTATAGAGGAACTTAGTGCACTGGGCTGTCCTTTATAGGTCATTATGGTACATGCATATGGTCCTTGTGATTTCTCAAATTTCACCAGTCTTGTGGTATGCGGAGTATATAGTGAGTCTGTACCTTTATTCTTGGGAATATTTTTCAAAAGAGATATTTTTTTGGCTAAATTAAAACCTTCATCAGTGTATGAAATGTATCATCATCCCTTATGGCATTAGTACCTTTCCCTTATAGAGGTTTAAGCTTTTCTTGCTTCCCTTTTGTAGCAATAGATTTCACTTCTGTACTCTGTTATATTCTTCTGGAAAATATTGAGATACTTAATACCTAAGAAATGTAGTAGGCGCTCATTTAATTTTCCTTTTTGATGCTAAATTTTGATATTTCTATAAAATCCTGAAAACAACCAGATGACATTAGCAGAGTTGGGAAGCTTGTTGTGCACCTAGCAGGCTTTTCTGTCTCATTTGTGCATAACTTCTCGTGTCTGTTTTCCTTCAGGTCACATATCACTGTTTTCACTGGAAGAAGGGAACACCATTTGCTGAAGACCAGGGTATCTACAACAGATTGACATGGTGGGAGCAAATGGATAATGGCAAGCAGCTTACTCCCAATAGGAAGTTTCTGACAGTTGTTCCTGTGGTGCTGTAAGTATTCATTTCATTGTGTAAATCATTGGTTGCAGCTTTCGGCTGTGATGTCAGCAATAGGTTTGTGCTTGCAATGATAAGAATCCACGTGTTATCATTCATGGTATAACAATCAATGCATTATAGTTCCTCATAACAATCCCAAATTATAATCTCTATATAAGTAATCAAAGAACTAAGCAATCCCCAAATGTCGTGGAGTAAATAACAGGGTACTTATTTACAATCCTAGTGAACTAAGCCTATATTATAAAAAATATGTGTATGGACTTATGAGTGTCAGCCAGAATAAAAGTTTTTCTAACACAAAATTGGTAATATGGGGCTTAAGTTAGTTTGGCAATTTGAGGCGCACGTCACAAGATTGAAGCCTGCTGTAAACCAAGTTTGGTATTTAAGTGGAGAAGAGTAGAAGGACAGACCATTATCCACCAAGTACTTTCTAGATTCTGTTTTTGTGTAGTTAATTAAGCATGGATCCCTTGTGAACTTTTTGGTACCGTCTTGTACTATTTTGAAAATAAAGTACTTTGTCTTATCCACGGAAAAACCCATTATTAACCGAGTATTGAAGTAGGAAACAATGGTTTTCTCAGTCATAGGAAAAGTTAGTCAGAGTCTTTGAGTTAAAGAAGTGAACTTGTTGACATTGGTTTAGCTGTATGAAAGACTGGGTTGCTTTTCTTTATTGATTTCATTCTCCAGTTCCGGATGAGTTTGAGGTCTTTGGTGCCTTAATTTGATGTTGACCTATATGCAAGTCAGATGTTCTAAAAGGAATTCCCAATAATATAAGTACAAAAGAGTTATATGTAAAGCTTCGTCTATTGTGACACAGCGAGACTAATCAATAATGAGAGAGGATTGAATGCTGTGAAACAGCATAATGTCTGATGGCTAGTTTCTGTAGCAGACCAGCATTGAGTCTACTGTAAAAGGAAGGAAGTGAAAAATGAAACAACATTTGATATTCATTGACATCTGCTTAAAAGGAAAAAAAGAAGGAACCTAGAAAATCTGCAATAATGGACTGTAAGGGAAAATATTTTGGACCATGATTGTGTTGGTTTCTATGATAACATTTTCCTGCTAAAGTTGAGATCACCTTAGACCTGTTAACACAAGCATTTTTTTGATCTAGGACTGGATAATATTGAACTAGAAAAGGTACTAGCAAGGGTGTCAACCAAAAGGTTGGGACTGAGGCATCGTTGTCGTTGGTTAAACTATCAGTCCAACTGGTTCTATATGAATTGCCGGACTTGTTATCAAAGGCGAAAAGCACAAAAAAGCTCTAAGGTCCGTTGGGGCTTTAAGCGCAAAGCGCAAATAAATTGTGGACATTAATGAAAAAAGTTGCAAAGGGAGAAAAAATGCAAATATATATGTTTAGACCAAACCTAATTTTTATAAACATGAATGACAAATATATGAACAAAGAAATTTGAAAAAAGATTAAGATAAAGTGAAATATTAATTGTTTAGTGTCACCTCTTCAGAAGAGGCTCATTGGCAAGGAAAATTATGCCGTAGAACCTTGATGACGGGACTGAAGCACACATAAAGCAAGGCAAAGTGCTCAACACGTTTTGAGCCTCGCTTCAGGGCTTAAGTGTGCCTTTGACAACACTGTTACAGGAAAAAATGATGAGAAACTAGTAATTTTGTATATCTTCGTCGTAACACTCAACAAGTGTATGCAATATAATTGTGCTGAAAGCATTTTTACAATAGATTCCTAGTAGTTCCTCCAACAAAAAATCACCTTAATCTGAGGTAATCTTCCAGACCTAATGCTATAAACATTTTTTGGTGGAAGCCGTATTAGAAACCATAATATTAAATTAAGTAATCCGATAACCTATCAGTTTAAAGAATATATATTTTGATTTGGTTGTTATGAGATCTTTTTAGCTTGAGCTTTTATGACTTCAACACATTATCTATGTTAAAGAAGTGGTTAGTTCGATTTATATATATGTTAGGAAACATAGATGTTGGTTTCAATCAACTTTATTATGTGGTGAAAGTCAAAATATAACATTTTAGCAAAGTGTTCTTGGCACATTATTGGACAAAACATGCTCTACTATGTTTATGTTCATTAATAAAAACACGCTCCTATGTTTAAATGTAAACAGATGTGAAGTGCAATATGTTTTGGATTCAGATCTACTTATGCCTCCACGAGTGTGGATGAATGACGGTCTGGATATCTAAATAGTGCTCATAATGTGTTTGCGTATTACTTATCTACGAAAAGAAAAAGAGTTTCATCAGTCCTGCATGAAACTTTTTCCCCATCTTTACAATGAACTGGAGGTCTCGTGTGATAGCTTGTTCTCTGATAAACTTAATATAGTTCTAATGGTGTTGATAAGACATGAATTGTTTGCCATTTGTCTCGTCTCTGTCAACAGATACACCACAGTCCCTCTTTTTCTCATTTCCCGGAGAAAAGAGATATACTTCAATTTAATTGATTCGTGCCTGTTTAAGACGATTTCACCTTTTGCCTTTACAAATATGTTGTAAACTTGTAATACTTGCTTCTTTGAATAGGTACTTGATAGCTTCCCATACAACTGACTATCAACACCCAATGCTGTTCTTCAACACATTCGCAGTTTTCATTCTGGTGGTTGCCAAATTTCCCAACATGCACAAGGTTCGAATTTTTGGGATCAATGCAGATCAATGAACTTCTACATTCAATTTGAAAAATTTACTTCAACTTTACTCTCAGCTATAGTATTTGATTGGTTTAACAATTTTGAGTAAACAGGGAACTCCTGTACAAATGCAACAACTTCAAAGGGTGAAATTATATATAGTAAAAAATTAAGAGTTGAAGAACAATATTCTGCAACTTTGCCTCCATATTCTATTGAACTACTACATCTTTTCTATGTTACATTACTAACTCTTTTCTTACCTAAATTTTTAAAAACCAAAAGCAAAAGTTGCAGTTGGAAGTTCAAAGTTGTTTATATAGAATTTGTTGAAAACGTGAAGGGGAGTTCTAATAGGGTTCAAAATGCTCTTTAAAATATGTGAAATTGAACAAAAATATACTCTGTGAATAATTTTATCTAAAAATGTCTTTGATGTCAATGATTTTGGTTCAACAATACCCCTACTGCAAAAATTGTTTGATCCAGAAATGTTTCCATTGTTACTTTATGGGTCAAAAATATCGTTTTCCTAATAAATGTATTTAAAATTTTGACTCTGCCTCATGGTACAAAACTACGTGCTTGAAATGGATAAGGATCAATTTGGCACAGAAAATTAAAAACAGTAAATATGCGTTTGTCTTATTTATTTATTATCCAAAAAGAAAGGCCCCATGCAAAATTTATTTCTACTCTCTTCTCAAAGTTCATGTACTGCCAGCCCCAGGGTTTAATTTGAAGTCGTCGAGTCCGGTTCCCACTGCTTGTTGGGGGGTGGGGGTGTAAATTTTAAAATAAAATTCATATATTAAAGATTATGTAAAAAGTATTATAAGGTATAATAAATGAATTTAGTAGATAAAAAGAAATTATCGTTAAAGATTTTAAAATTTAAAATGTGTAATATAAATTGAGATAGAGAAAATAAGTAATAATAGTACAACACTTTAAATTTGATATGAGATATTTTTGTATCGTTTCTTTTTTCAAAATATTAGATTCTCTATTCAGAGAGTGTGGTACATGATAAAAGGTATTTTTTTTCCTTCTCTTATCCATATAAATCTATTTGTTTGGTTTTCTATTTTTTATTATTTGATTCTAAGAGTGTAATTACTTTTCCTCAATTACATTTAATTATATGAATTTTTTATTTTAGAATTTATCATGAATTTCCTACTTTATTTTAATTTTATCACAACTATATTTTAATTTTGATCTTTTTTTTATATATACAAAGGGTGTTCGTGGCGGAAAAGAATTAAATCTTTTATATCTCTCATTTTTATAGAGAGGCTAGATGGAGATTTTCATTTTTCTCTATTAAATCTTTTATTCACCACAAAGATTTTCTCTATTAAATCTTTTATCTAGGTGGAGTTTTTCCCTCGATAGTTTTTATATATTTTTTTTTTGTTAATTTCGTTTAATGCGTAGATCACTTAGGCAAATCATACTAAATACTATTTCCTCAGTCTCAATTTAATAGGCACTTATTATTATTTTTAGAGTCAAATCGTTTAAGTTTGACCGAAAATTTACGTATGGTATTATCGATGAAATTTGCATATTTGTAAATTATGTAAAAAGTATTTCAAGTCACAATAATTGACCATTTAAAATATTTAAAAAATATATAAATAATTTACGGTCAAAGATAGATTTGTTTAAATCTCGAAATTCTAAGAATGCCACATAAATTGAGATAAAAAAAAGCATGATTCTTTTATTATAACTGTCTTTCTTCATATGATTTATCACTTCAAATTTATAATTATTAGCTTCTGCATCACGTCTTCGTTATTTCGATCCCTACATCTTCTTCACCGACCCAACAACATCACATGTCATGCAAGGGACATATACTTGTTGCATACTGCTTATAATTAAGTTTTTTTTTTTTTTTTTTTTTTTTGGAAAAAGCCAAAACCAACCTTTAATTTTCCTTTATAAATTTATCCATATCTCTTTTTTCTTTTCAAAATTCATGATTTAAAATTTCTTTAGCTTATAATTCTCAACCATGGTTTTCAATAAAGAAATTGCTCGTTTTGCTGTTGGTGTTATCGGTTAGTTTATTATTATTTTGTCTAATTTAATTTATTCCTCCTTGATTTTTCTTTTTTAAGATCATAATAGTTAACTTGAGTTTAATTTATTAATTTTCAGGGAACATCATTTCACTCATCTTGTTTCTGTCACCTTTGTAAGCTTCAATATATTTCCTCTTTTTTTTTTTTTTTATCATTATTAATTTTATGATAATATATCAAAAAAAATATTCTTAGCTGCTTTTTATTCACGTAGCTTTTCTATAGTGCTGGAGCTAGAATTCTCATATTAAAAGTTTTAAAAATACAATATCTATTAAGTATATATATTTTTGGATGAATCAGATTCACGTGAATTCATTAGCTATATCCATGCATCTTCATATCATGAGAGTAAATGGTAGGGGCAAAGCTAGTAAAGGCTTAAATGGTTCATCCGAACCTTCTTTTATGAAAAATTATATTGTTTATACATGATTAAAATTTTTGTTTATGTATATGTGATAGATGTTGAACCCCTTTGACTTCTTTGTATATTTACTTCTTTATATTTTGAACCTCATAATGAAAATCTAAGTTAGATGCAATGCAACCTTCCTATCCAAAAAAATACTATGATCTTGTTTTTAAGGCAAATTAATTAATTTATTTATCTCAGTTTATGTGACGAGTATGTCAAATATTTTGAATTAGTGTTGTATATTTATATTAACTATGATGATTTATGACTTTTTAAGCAGTTTTCAAAAATCTAAATTTATTTTTGAAAATTATTTAAAGAGTTTTAATTTTTGAACAGGCCAACATTTTATCGAATATGGAAGAAGAAATCAGTAGAGCAATTTTCACCATTTCCATATATTGCTACATTTGTAAATTGTGGTCTTTGGGTACTCTATGGAATACCACTTGTACATCCACACAGTATCCTAGTTGTGACAATAAATGGGACAGGACTTGGCATTGAGGTGGTGTACCTTATGCTGTTCTTGTTGTACTCTGAAAAGAAAAAAAGGATGAAAATATTTCTCATTATTATTGGTGAGATTATTTTCTTGGGTTCACTTGCTATACTTGTTCTAACCCTTGTTCAAACACACAAAAAAAGATCTACTATTGTGGGCAGCATTTGTATGGTGGGGAACATTTTGATGTATGCTTCTCCTTTGGCTGTCATGGTAAATATATATCTTTCCTTTTTTATTACTCTCCTCGTTTCAATTTATATGATATAGACAACTCCTAGGAAGATGTGATTTTTGACGAACGTTCGTGTTTCTAATGAAATATTCGTTGAAAATTTGCACCTTTTTTTGTAGTGTTTGGATTTGTTTCGATCGATCTATCTCATATATTATTGTTCTTTTGCTTTGGTTATCTTACTACTTTTGTTGTCAATATTTCTTAGTATTTTCATCGTACCTTCTTTCACCTTGTATTTTTCAAATCTGTTTTGAAATGTTTTTCTTGAGTCAAGAGTGTATCAGAAACTATCTTTCTACCTCACACGATAGTGGCAAGATTTGTGTATACTCTACCTTCTTCAGACATGGATGGAATCATACTGAATATGTTGTTATTGCTTGAATTTGTGTATGAATGAGCATGAAATTTAAGAAATAAAATATGTTCTTCACCATTACTAGAAGTGTCTTTAAAACTTGTAGTTTTAAACATGTCGTAACATTCCTATTATCATATTAAGTGCATGATATTATGGGCAAAGAAGATTAGCTAATAGGATTCAAAATTTTGAGTTTGAATTATTGTAAAGACAAATTATACTGAATTCTAGCTAAATTATTTAAACATATTGAGTGAAAATCTTAACATGCATACAAGTTTTTAACCAAAATTACTGAATTTTATCGAATTCGTGTTAGAACTTTAGTCATGTTAATTATTGCAGAAATTGGTGATTAGAAGCAAAAGTGTGGAGTTCATGCCCTTCTTCCTTTCCCTTTTCTCTTTTTTGAATGGTGTTAGTTGGACTGCTTATGCCCTCATTCGTCTCGATGCCTTCATTCTTGTAAGTATTTCGTTCGTTTCAATTTATGTGATATTTTTTAAAAAAAAAATTGTGTGTTAATTTAATTAATTTTTAAAGCTAAATTGAATTAGAATAATATTTTAAAATCTTTTTGTTTTGTTTAGGTACCAAATTCTATGGGAACTGTACTTGGACTAGCCCAACTACTGCTTTATGGGATGTATTATAAGTCCACTAAGAGACAGAATGAAGAAAGACAGGCCCAAGTAGAAATGGGCCCAAAAGGAGTGGGTTTGGTAGGATGAAAACAAGTCATTTTCTGTTTTTGGTTGTCCCAAAATATTTTTATTTTCTTGAACTTGCTTTCTTGTATCCTACTCAATGTTCGATATTCATTTTATGATCTTGACTCTACGGATTTGTGTAAGTGCACATATAATCTATTCATTTTGGGATCCCTATAAGGCATAGCTGAGTATAATTTTTTGTAAGTTTAGTCACTATTGAATAAAATTTAAGTATATACAACGAAAAGTTGTCAAAATTCGCTTCCCGAATTTATAAATTTTGCCTAAAGTTTGACATATTGCTTGTACAAACAAATACTAGATATTTTTGTCTAAACTTCAAATAAGAGCAATTGAAGTTTCATTTGTCAAAATTTAACTTCAGAGTTCAGATGGAAATTTATATTCACAATGTTTGAAATTCATATATAAAACTAAGTGTAATTTATTTGAAGTATCAACTATTTGTTGTTGTCTTGTCAACATTTCTATGTTTTTTTTGCAATAATACCTACTTAATTGTTTAATTCATTTAAATTTGAAATTGATCAAAACTCACCTTTACACGCCTTATAAATTTCCATACACCTTTTTGAGTACTAGCATGTTGTGTGTCTATAAAGATTTAATCTAATTTATATATTGTTCATCATATTTTTAAAGATGAATCAAGACCATTGTAAGCCTGGTGAGACAGACCAATTAAAAAAGATATATGTAGACTTATAAGTCGCAAATTCGCTTAATTCGCTTAATTCGTTCAAGTTTAAATGAGCTGGACATAAGCTACGTTATAAATAAGTTATGATTGGAATAATTCATTCACCGGCTCACCGATATAGAGACAATCACGGGGATACTACTAAAAACATTTTCCTAAAGGGTCGTCTTCTTCACAATAGAGAGTATAACTAAATTTAGAGAACACATCGGGTAGATATGAGTGAGAATTTACATAGATACAATAGAAAACCAACGCTAAAGATTCAAAATCAGCTACAAATTCACTTCAAACCACCAATCGACCTTCTTCCAGCTACCAAGTGCTCTAATCAAAGAAAAATAATGGGTTAATGAGGTTTAAAATCGAACTCTGATCAACAACGCTATCCGAAAATCACTAAGATTAGAGCGGTTGGTTTCTTCTTCCTGTCTTAATTTTGTTTCATATTGTTCTTGGTAGTGATTTGTTGGCCAATTTGATGCTCTTAATTATTATGAGGGTCAAATGAGTGAGTTGAGTTGAAATTGGAGATATTAAAATGGATAGAAATAGAAATCGGGTTGGGTCATGACTCGTTCAAGTTTACTTTGGGCTAAAATAGATTGGGCTTGGGTTATGACCCGCTTAATTTCAATAATTTTAACATATTGTTATTTAACTTTTATAACCATAATTTGAATTTTAACTCAGGAAATTTTTTTAAAAAAAGAAGAAAGTTACAAATGGATAAACAAATCTTAGAATATATAAATAGATAGTAATTCATATCTTCAATTAGGAACATACATTACATCAATGCAAATAAAAAGTCTTAAAATGAGTTGAAATTGGAGATTAAATTGGGCTCAATTGAAGATAAAGGGTAAAAAATGTCCTTACACTATGTGAAATGAACAAAAATGTTCTCCGTTTATAGTTTGGCTCAAAAATGTCTCTGCCGTCAATACTTTGGTTCAAAAATATCCTTGCTGTCAGTACTTTGGTCCAAAAATACCCTACAGTTACTAAATGGGTCAATAATGCCCTTTTTGAATAAATATATTATTTCTTTTCTTTTTAAACACATATTTTTTCTAATAAATGTGTTAAAAAGAAAAAATAAATAATACATTTATTTGAAAAATGAGCATTTTTGACCTATTAGATAATAATAAGGGCATTTTTTGATCAAAGTATTGACGACAAAGATATTTTTGGACCAAAACATAAACGGATGACATTTTTGTTCATTTCATATAGTTTAAAGACATTTTTGACCCTTTTCCCTTCTTTTAAAATGGGTTAATGCTTGAATGAGTTGAGATTGAACTCAATTCATACTATCTTGAATTCAACCCATAAAATTCTAGACAGATTAAGTGGATTACCTATATTTGAACTCATTTTGACACGCCTACTCTTAATCCACAAATACATTGATCTGTTTAGTGTTGACATGCTTACATCAAATAAATTATTCTGTGTGGATTACTTGCTTTTAAGTTTAAAGTGAATTAATTCATTTAGATTTAATTAGGATTAGTTCACTAATTGGGGTTTGATTCACTAGTGAAATGAAAAAAGAAGTTTTAGATTAAGTTTTCATTTTTAATTGTTAGATTAATGAAATAAATGCTCTAACTTTAAGCTCTAAGCGAGAGCATGCATAATTTATCGTCTTAACTAAGATCGAAATTTTGCGTCTTAGATAAAAATAATTAATAAAACGATAAGGTTGCATTTACGCATCTAGATCCAAATTCTCTTTAAAAATATTAATATTTGATTCAACAAACGAGTATCAATCTTTAGGTGTGATACAAAAGGATAGGTCGCGTTTATGCGTCTTGATATGTGTATATCGAAGTTGAAGTCGCAACTTTGTGTCTTAGTTAAAACCAATAAAATTCAACAATTGAAGTGAATCATAGCCGAATGATTTATCCAATATTGATTTAAGTCAAGTATAATTTTGATAAAAGTGATCGTGTCAGATGCAAGAGACTATTTGGTGCCTCATACCATCTCCGATCAACAATATTTCTTACCCGATCTTTTGTTTTCGTAGACCAATAAAAAGAATCATTTCCTTTTGATCAGGAGTTCAAAAAGGTGATTTGAAACACCATAACTCAAGCGAAGTCACCATAATTCAAAAATGAAATGACTCTTTCTATTGCTCTATGAAAATAAAAGACAAGGTAAGAAATTTTGTTGACTCGGAGAAGGTTAGAGGCACCCCCGAGTCCTTTAATTCTAGCACAATAGTTTTTGTCAATTTACACTTGACTAAATCAATCTTGGATACATTATTTGTCTATGGGTCACTTCTATTGTTGAATTTTATTAGTCCTAACTAAGATGCAAAGTTGCAACCGCTGATTCAATATAAACTTATCAAGATGCGTAAATGTGACATCTCCTTGTGTATCGCACCTAAAGATTGAGTCTACTCTTTCGTTGAATCAAAGAATATATATTTTTAAGAGGATAATATGGGTCAACACGCATAAACACAACCTTGTCATTTTATTAAATATCTTTATCTAAGATGCAAAATTGCTAACCTCAATTAAAACGACAAACTATGCGTGCTCTCGCTTAGAGTTTAAACTTAGAGCATTTTTCACTAATATAAAACAATTTAAAATGAAAACTTAAACCCAAACTTTTTTTTACATGTCAACAATGAATCAAAACCTAATTTGTTAGAATAAGTCATCAAATATTATAGTGAGCTAATCTTAATTAAGTCTTTATAAATTTAGAGAAAATGGGTAAGAGGTTCTCATTTACACTTCAAGAAGGTTTTTAAAGCATTTGAAGTGCCCGCTAACACGCGGTTATCCTACGACTTGGTTAAAATATATTTTGACTATTTTTTAGGAAAATGATTATAAAAATAATTTACAATATTAACTTGAAACAATAGTTAAACAAAGAACAATTTTTATTTTTAAGAAAAGGGGACCTTAATTGAAACATTTGAATTAAATTATAAGTAAATAGAATTTTAACAAAACTAGATTAATTAGAATTTATTTTTTAAAATAATTTTAATAATAATTTGAACCAATTTGATTGATTAAAGCATGAAAATTATTTTAAATTAATTGAAGAATAAATAAAAAGTTTTGATTCCTGTTATCAGAATATATCACTCCTCCCCTTGAAGGTATCAATATCCCTATTGCAGGAACCATCATCAAAGCTTCTCCTTTCAAAGAGAAAAGTGAAAAGTCTGCCTCTTTTGTCACCTCTGCAGACATTGATCGAGTAGTTGAACAGAATAACTACTCCAACCAAATTCTTCATACCATTTCTAAACAAATTGAAGATTCCAAACCTTCCATAAGTAGAAGACCTATTACATCTTCTACTTCTTCCAGCCAGAACATTGAACCTAACCCAGGGTTTAAACTCACCGAGTTCTCCAGGGAAAAATTTCCTAAATTCAAAGACAGCTTTGAAATCTCCGGAAATGTTATTGACAAAATCAATGAACAACTTTCCAATTTCAATATTTCCACCAAAGATGGAAAAACCTAGAAGAAAGTTTCTACCCTCCAGGAAAAAACCTCTATTCTTCATAAACTGACTAATGATCATTTTCACAACAAGAAAAACTATCATAGTCGTCCTTCTTTCCCTGACCTTCAATATGAGGAAAATGCTTTCCTGTCCACTTCTTCTCACGAAGGAAGAGGCATCACTGAATGGAATATTGATGGCCTAGCTGAACATCAAATCTACAACAAACTCCATGAGATGGGAGTAGCAATCACCGACTATAAAATAAGGAACTCTACTGCTAAGCATTTCATTGGTGAGCCCTAACTCTTTCAGGATATGAGTCTCCAAATCCTGAACAACCTCAGTTGTCCTACCCTAGATGACTTCATCAGATATAAACATGTTTTCTTGAGGAAAGTTATGATTCATCCTGACTGTCATTTGGATTTCTGGAAAGAGCGCTTCATAAGCGGTCTTCCTCCTCTCTTTACTGATAAAGTCAGAACCAAAATCTAAGACCGCAACGATGGTCGTATTTCTTATAGTTAATTGACTTACGGAGACCTAGTCAGTACTATCAACATCGTAGGGCTTGAACTCTGCACGGATATCAAACTCAAGCATCAGCTCAAGAAAGAGCAATCTTCCTCTAGAAGAGAATTGGGAAGCTTCTGTCAAGAAACTCCTTTGCTATCAAAATATCTAATATTTCGAAAAAAATTCACTGATTACCCATAGTCAGGAATAGAATAATTGAGGGATAGATATTAGGATGATAAAAAAAAATATGATTGTAAGAAGTGATGGGAACGACGGAACTTGTGAATGCAAAAGATTCTATTGAAAAAGGAATCTTAATGATTCACTGGTCGGCTACCCTATAGTAGCAGTTCATTGAGACTCGACAGACCTGGGCTAAGGAGATGATCTGGGTAAACCCGGCTTTATTACTCCTCCTGATCGAGTAAAGAAAGATAAGAAAACCAAGAAGTCTCATCGAATTCTCGACGAAGAGATTCAACCAAACCAAGCAGAAAGAAACCCAGGCCCAAGAGGCCCAGAGATTCTAAACTTGATGCCTGTTGGACATGTGGCAAAACTGGACATAAATTCAGTGAATGTCGAACCAAGACCAAGAAGAAGAAGATCAACTTCCTTGGTATTGACGAAGACACCAAAGAAAAACTCCTTTCCATGCTTGATGAACCTTTCTCTGACTCCTCACACTCTTCAGATGAATGCAGTGATGATGAAGATATTGATCTCGATTATGAATCTGATAACAGCCAATCAGGCAAAGATTGCAATTGTACTGAGGTTTTTTGCACCTGCGACAGTACTCCTCAAAAAATCAGAGTCCTTTCTAATGACTCAAAAGAAGCTATATTTGATGTCATCCAACATATCAATGATGAAGAGGCTAGAAAACGTTTTCTTCTAGAATTCAAGAATCTCATTCTCAACACTGACAAATCAAAACCCAGGCCAGTTACTGAACCCTTCAGCATGAAACAAATCATGAATCGCTCAGACAACCAGTCTGAACCCTCTATTTTAAAATATACTAACATAAAGAATGTAATTCATCTTTTGGGAAATTCGACTAAGTTATTAACAATTTCTAAAGTTAGAGTTAATAACAAAAACAAACAATAAATAATTTATGAGTAAAGGAGAAATTGAATTTGGGTCTTTCTTGGGCCAAATTCGCTGCTGCTTTTGGGGTTTAACCCAATTCCCATTTTTCGTATACACCTGATGTATATCAGTGTGTATGATATATATTTTCGTAAATCTGCTGCATATAACCCTGTGTTTCAGCTTTAACCCCGTATTCTTTTGATTTCGACCTGTAGCTGCTGCGTTTTGACCTGTATATCAGTGTATCCCACTCTATATCGGTCTATACAGGCTGTATCTCAACCTGTTTTCAGCTTTCCGAAACCTGTAATTTAAGTTTCCAGCCTTATTTGCTGCCTTCGACCTTTCATCAACTTCCCAATTTTCCATGGGGGCTGACTCGATAGGAAAAAATAATATTTGGGGCCTTTATGGCCCATACGAAATGCGAGGGGAGGAGTTCACGTTGAACTCAGGCGGATTTCACATTTTCATAAAAAAAATGTACATAAGAGTCAATACACAGTAACAATGTAAAAATCTAAAGCAAAATCAAACAATTTAATTAATGTTGTCTGGTTTTTTTTGGTATTGCTGATGTTATTGTTGTATGTATTTGATGGGTATTGGGTCTTTGTAATTGACTGGAATTGGTGGGCTGATAAAGGTTTAAGGGAATTGGGCTCAAAGTTGGCTGAAAATTGGGAAGTGAAAATGGGTTAGGTTGGTAATAGGATCAATTTGCCATGTGGAGTTAAGAAATTAGCCGAATTAAATTTAATTAGTAAATTCGGTTAAAATTTAAATAAGACGAATTAACATTAATTAATTAACGAGCTTTTTAATCTTAACAAAATATAATAATTAATTCAATTATAAAATAATTAATTTAATTACAAACTAATTAACTCGAAATTATAACTATAACTTAAAGTAAATTAATAAAATATTTAACTAAAATGTAAAATCTTTGTGATGATTTTCAAATGTTTATAAAATAAAGTGATTGTAAAAATATACATATTTATTATTTAAAATTATTAAAAATGACAAAATTACTTTGAAAATAACTTGAAAGTAGTTTGAATTTCATAAAACTCATTAATTCAAAATTATGACCATCACTAATAAAATATTTAAAATATAAAATCTTTTTGAGATGATTTTTGAATTTTCATAAAATACATTAATTATATAAAACATATATATTATTTAAAAATTATAAAAAGTGACAAAACTATTTAGAATAACTTGCAAACTATATTTATTTTATTTTATTTTGAATTTTTTATAAAACTAATTATTTTAAATCGTTTGAAATTGAAGAAGCTCGATGATTAATTTATATTGTGGAGGGTCAAAATTAGGTGTCAACAGCGAGCAAAATATTTCTTTAATAAAAAGAATTCACAAATCCTTAAAAATCTCAGAAAAAGGCAATAAAATAAAATTCTAAAAAAACCGAAACATTCTTTACCATAAAAATACACAAATTCCTAACAAATCTATGTAAAAGACATCAAAGTAAAATCCTAAAAAAACATATCTTTGAAAATCCAAAATCGAAAAGAAAAAAAGAAATTCCTTCAATAACCATACTACAATCAACAGTATACCACCTAAATCGGGCATACAAGTTATTCTTTAAAACTTTTCATTCAAGCATTTGTACTGTTATGTAAAGACCAATTTTTGTTTAATCTCAATTCTCCGGAAATAACTTTGTTTGCAACAAATTTTAAAGTGACAGAAAATAAATTGTATTCACAATAAAATAAGAGGAAACATAACTTTATTGATAAAGATTGTGGGTACAATTATGTTCCTCCGTTGATTCTACTCGCCTAAGATTTATCCATGATTCGAGGGCCATTAGTGGCGTATTTCTCGAACTATGATGATTTAGATTTGACCTCTATATGAATATTCCATCAATTTGCGGAATATTCGAGATGTCTTTTCAAGGGAATATAGTACCCTTTATATAGGCATGAATTAAGGTTTAAGGTTTAGCCTCCAAGAATCCTAATTGGAATTGAACACATTGTAGAGTCCCAACTAGAATTGAACACGTCTTGTAGAGTCCAACAAAATTTCAATGTCTACAAATGCCCCCTGCTTCAAGGCTTGTCGGAGTGTAGACTTGATGAAACTCAAGGACGAGGCTTGAAGTACTCATTCCAAATTTTCAGATTTGATTTATGAGAGAAGAGATGAAGGGAAGATTTGGTCCCATTGGGCGTGCCAATTTGTTTGCATATGAAAAATAAATAAACCACACAAATAAAATCTCAAGAAACATAGTATTTTATTGATAAAGATTGCGGGTACAATTCTGTTCCTCCCTTGATTTTACTCTCCTAAGATTTATCCATGATTCGAGGGTCGTTAGTGGCGTATTTATTTAGATTTGACCTCTATGTGAATATTCCATCAATTTGCGGAATATCCGAGATGTCTTTTCAAGGGAATATAGTACCCTTTATATACGCATGAATTAAGGTTTAGGGTTTAGCCTCCAAGAATCCTAATTGGAATTGAACAGATATTGTAGAGTCCCAACTAGAATTGAATACGTCTTGTAGAGTCCAACAAAATTTTAATGTCTACAAACTTAGTAAACTATCTTCTACTTATTATTTTTCTTAATGAGTGCGAAATAAGTTTAAATGACACTTATTTTAAGACGAGTAGATCTGGCGCATGCATAGCGCCAAAGGCTGGAATTTTTCCAATTCGATCTTGGATTGAAATAAAACATGTCCTAACATTATAAATAGTCTTTGAAGGGAAATTTAATCTGAGGCAAAGACAACACTTTGGAGGCAAAGGATACGCTAGGAGTAATTGAAAGATTTGGAGACGAGTTTTTCCTTTCGTCTTTCTATTTTTCGTTATTGGTTATGAATTTGTAGTATTTGTTATGTTTTCACATACTTTATGCGTAGCTAATTTTCTATTTAAAATTTTGATGAAACCTTTTGTTGGATGAGTTCTTATGCCATTTTTATATAATTGACCCTTTAAAATGGAGGGGGTAAATAAGACATCAAGAATTGAACTCACACGATTTAAAACTTACTAGTATAAGTGTATAACTATATATATACACTATATAAGTGTTTATTTGAGCATCGATAACCTAGCTAAATCATGTTAAAGGTGTTTATAACTCAATTACTATTGTCTTTCTCACACTAATATAAAATTATAGGTAGCATTTCATCAGTCCCATATCGATGGAATACAAAAGGCATAGAATTGAGAGGGAGGATAAAACACGAAGTCCGTGAGCTAGGTAAAGCATACCTTTCTCGGCCTTTTGGCTAAGATCAAGTGTAGTATCTGTTCTTATCAGTTTAATATCTGATATGTGAGTCATTGATTCACACGATATTAACTCAATTTTTTAAGGGGGAAGGTCCATTAGAGTAGCTTGCTACTCGGGCCTTCGTGTGTCGCCTAGGTGTTGCACTAAAACCTTGGCCTGGCGCACCCCACCAAATCTAGTTTAATTGTTTGATATTTGAGCTTAGGCCTTAACAAATTGTAAGTTAGAAAATGGAATTTGTAAATGTGAAACCAAGTGTTGCTTCAGCAACAAAAAAAATCGAAATTAAATGTCATTAGGAATTCAAGGTAAAAAATAGTAATTATTTTTAATTATAGAAGGTTCTTAATATGTTCAATTTTGAAGAAATATCTAATTAATATGGATAGGAAATTATGCCTTCTATTTATTATTTTTCTTAATGAACGTGAAATGAGATAAAAAGACACTTATTTTGACACAGAAGGGAGTAGTACATTTTCCGTTTAAGGGAGTTTACTACATGTAGGATTAAAGTTACAAAATGCTTGAGATTTTGGGTGTGGCATGAAGGAAAATGAAGCACCACACAAAGAACCCGTTTGGTAGGCGGTATTAATTAGAATAGTTCATAGATTAAATTTTAATCCATCTAATATATTGTTTGGTTACTTTATTTAATTTAATCCATGGATTATTTAATACAATATGTGGTCTTATTTTATTCCTAGAAAATGGAAGGATAACTAATCCAAGGTTTAACAATCCTTGTATAAGACCACTAAATTACTAAACTATCCCCCTATTTCTTTTCTTAAATTTATTTTGTAATTTGATTTCATTTTATTTATATTGGAATGGTTATAAATGTTCTTTTTAATTCTCCAAATCCATTTAGTGTAATTTGATGATTTCACTAATATTTTTTTTCTCCACTTTTTTTTTAATTTTTTTTTAGTTCGTTGATTAACCACTTGACGTATTTGTTTTTTTTAATAAGCTTTAGGTATTGAACAATTTAAATAGCCTTAAATCTATGTTAAGTTTAAGATATATTTGACCAACAAAAAATTAGAAATACATCGTGCCATCAAGGATCTCCTTAGTGGTACATCACACCTCAAAATTAATAACAATTTATTTTAACTTAAATATATATATATATATATATATATATATATATATTTAACTTAACTAGGTAAATGGAATAGAAAATCCTACAAAAAAATAATACTATCCGGCGGTCATCTATCTTGACCCAATTACATGAAATAAACAATCTCATAATAACACAAGGGTATAATAAGAAACAATTTTTTTGTAGTGTTTTAAATCAAACACAAGATTAAGTGGGAAGCAATGAACCAAACACTTGATAAAATTTAATCCCACCATTTCTAATCCCTGCATTGCTAATCCCTGCATTACTAATTCATGTGTTACTAATCCCTGCGTTATCAATGTTTGTACTAAACGACCCCTAAGTATTTTCCACCTAAGATAAGTTCGGATGTATCCTCTTACCGCTACCTAGCACCCCCTTGATCAATAGACCCGCTAAAGCCCGATAAATAACAATTAAGGTGAAGCAAGGTCAAGAACGTAACGGCAAATCTCTTCTTGTCAAGTACATACATAGAGATGTCCTAGACTCTAGCTATGTACTAGTGTTGTGTTGATCCTTTAAAATCATGAAATGTTCCCATAAATTACCGTGGAAGGGAGGAAGAAAAGGCTTGCTTCAAGTCATATCGATGGTGAATTACACCAAATAATAACTTCAAAGATACTTTAATAATAAACTATATGCTTGAGATTACCTATCACATGTTCTCGTAATACGTGCAAACATAAGCTCACGCGTGGAGGTCCTTTAATCAGGGACGGAGGAAGAAGCTGAAAAAGTAGCAACGAGAATTGAGCTCACACCTATTGTATATGAAACTCATCGGTACCACTAGATTATAAGCGTTGATAGTATGGTTGGAGGCCAAAAGTGATTTTGAACGTTGGTCACCTAGATAAATCATGTTGAAGGTTACATTGTATAATAAACTATTTTGTAGGTAGCTTTTGTATACTATATAGTGTACTTAATTGTTCGTAAGTAAACTAATATATCTTTTTCTAAAATGTCTTTCTCACTGTAATATACAAGTGGGTGGCATTACGGTTCATTTGTCCCGTATCGATATAAAACAAAAAGTAGAGAGTTGAGAGGGAGGATAAAGCACCAAGTCCATAGATTCAGTAAAGCATACCTTTCTCGGCCTTTTGGCTAAGATCAAGTGTAGTATCTGTTCTTATCAGTTTAATATCTGATATGTGGGTCATTGACTCACACGATATTAACTCAATTTTTTAAGGGGGAAAGTCCATTAAAGTAGCTTGCTACTTGGACTTTCATGCGTCGCCTAGGCGTTGCACTAAAGCCTAGGCCAGCTGGCACACCCCACTAATTCAAGTTCAAATGTTTTCCTTTCGACCATAGCCTTTAACACCATGAAGTACCATTTAGTTAACACTTATTGTCTCAAGGACTCTGTATAAATGAAAGTTTAGTAAGAATAGAGAAACATTTTGGATGTTTGGTACGAAGGAAAATGAAATATATACCTAATTCGTTTTGACCTAAGCAAATTTGGATTGAGTTGTGTCTTGATCTGATTGTTGTCTTAATCCATTATAACCTGCCCAAATTTAACCCAACCCGCTCAGTTACCACCCCTAACATATATATTGATATCCTAGACTGGCCTCGGTGATTGGTGAGAAGTTGGTGCCTATATATAGGGGCTTTTTTTTTTGGGGGGGGGGGGGGGTTTAGGGACGCAGGATGTGGACCAAGAAAAGTAAAACCAAAAAGGCTGCTTATTCGACATTAATAGAAAGCTTAGACGAGGAGGAAAAGAGGAGGAATATGCTCACCAAGGTAAGAGAAATAAAATCCATGATGTGGACCAAGTGAAATGCATCAAAGACGAAAACGGCATAGTGTTGGTGGAAGAGAACACAATAGATAGAAATAACATATATATATTTTGAATCTTCTGGTCTTAAATTAAAAATACGTAGAATATGCTAAAATGTTCTTTAATCTTGTGGTCATAAACATATCATGTCGAAAGCTCAAAGTTAAAAGACAAATGCTCTGAGCAGACAACTTCGTCAGATGATTTCGGTTATAACTTTTTGAATAGCAAAGGACTTCAATTATTTCTCTTCATAACATACCAACGATTGTATTTGTCTACTCTCAGTTTCTTCTGTCAGTTATATCTGCTAAAATAATTTTATTGAATTCCTTAAGCTTGTTAGAATATTGTGTTTAAAAATAGATTCCATGAAATGTTGAAGTTTTTATATCGTCAAATCAAATGATAAATCGGAGTAGAAAATTATAAGAATTCTAGTTTTTCAAAATCAGAGTAGAATAAAATCATGAAGATTTTAATCTCCTGAAAAAAAAAAAAAAAAAAAAACATAATACAAAAATTAAATTTCCAGCATATAATTTATGTGCTTACGAAATTGAATTCCTCAATATTGATCAAGATTTTGAATTAATTCTTCCTAAAATAAAACATAATGATCAATGATTGTGGTGGAGTGATAAATACTTCTTCATCTTTGCTATACTCTCAATGTCGGACTTACCGGCGCGAAGAATTGTTAAACCTGGGCTATTATTTAAATAGGCTTCCTAAAAACAACTGTTGGAGTCCAAAGTTCAACTATTCTCGGTCCAAGTTGAAGTCTAAGAGGAGGAATATTGGGAGTCCAACGTTTAAATTTGAAGAAAGTCAAAGTGGTGTAAAAAAGGCTCAAAAGAAGGTCAATTTCAGCCCTTAAGTGGAACTGAAATCAGGAGCCCAAGCCCAAATGGGGCTCAAAAACCATTTAATTCAGCCACAATGATTAGAGATTTAATTTTACCTTAGCTACCAAGTTAAGATTTTATTTTATTAAGTTCTAGATTGTTCTTTTAGGATTTTATTAAGACTAGCAGCCAACTTATTTATTCTATAAATATGAGTGTCTTTCCATTCATCAAAAAAACATTACATTGATATTAATAATATTTGAGAGAGTTCTTTTGAACCTTTGTGAAAATTTATCTTTAGACCTTTACTAGTTTCATAGTTTAAGGTATAAAGTAATTTCTTCTTGTAATATCTTTGATTTCTTTTTGGTATTCTTTAGAAGGTGATTGGTTAATTATACATACTAATTATTGTCTTTAGTTACTCATAAAGTGGTCAAGATCTGAATCTATCATTTTGATTCATTTTCACAAATAAAAACGTTAGATTTCTTCCATTCGTATAGATTTATGGAAGAAATCTAACGTCTTTACTTGAGAAAATGAATCAAAATGATAGATTCGGATCTTGACCACTTTATGAGTAACTAAAGACAATAATTAGTATGTATAAACTAATCACCTTCTAAAGAATATCAAAAAGAAATCAGAGATATCACAAAAAGAAATTACTTTATACCTTAAACTATGAAACTAGTAAAGGCTTAAAAGATAAATTCTCAAAGAACAAATCACAAAAGTTCAAAAGAACTCTCTAAAATATTATTAATATCAATGTAATATCTTTTTAATGAATGAAAAGACGCTTCTATTTATAAAATAAATAAGGTGGCTGGTAGCCCTAATAAAATCCTAAAAGAATAATCTAGAACTTAATAAAATAAAACTCTAGCTTGGTGACTAAGGTAAAACTAAAACTCTAATAACTGTGTCTGAATTAAAAACTTTGTGGGCTCTCTTGGTCGTGCCTTTTGAGCTCCATTTGGATTGTTGATTTCAGCTCCACTTAAGGGCTGATTTTGAGTCTTTTTCTACACCACTTTGGACTTCTTCAAGGCTGAACTTTGGACCCCTTCAACTTGGGCCACCAAATAGGTAAAGTTAAATAGCATTTGGACAATTCATCTCCCTTGGGCTTGACTCTTCTTCCCAACAAGACACTTTTGGATCAGCAATTGAAGCCCATTGAACTCCTTGGTTCGAGATCTTGTCATGGGCCTCCTTGAGTTTTTTAAGTTTCATCCTTGTCCTTCAATGGAGTAGAGCTTTCTTGAATGCTATTACCCCGGCTCAAGGCAAAAACAATCTAGAAAAGACATAATGAAACTACAATAGATAGTAATAAAATAGTATTACAACAAAAATAATATTACAAACAAACTACATGAAATAATAGATAGTCAAAGAAGTAAAGGACAAGAAACTACAAGAATAGTCCTACGAATACTAGTAAAGGCAACAATTCTTGTGTTTTGGCACTGTTACAAAAATGAGTTTTGAACCAAGTGAAAAGAAAACAATTTTTGCTTTCTGCTGCAATTTTCATTTTGCTCTTTCATACAGTATTTTCATTTTATCTTAATTTTTTTCTGTTCTGTTAATAACAGAAAAGAAACCTAAAGTCTTGATCTAGTTTAGGTCCTAGACAAGCTACATTTCATGTACTATGGCTTCATTGAATTAAGAGTTGAAGACATAAAAACTAATTTAAGGTAGGAACATACAACATACATTTGCAAAGAAGATAAACAGAGTTCAAACTTAATTCAACTCGGATAATTCGTGCAATATCAGACTATTTTCTATAAAAGATACAAACGTGCGCACACACACGTATCGTATATTCATATTACATAGAGGACATTACTGGAATTCAAAGGTACCAATATCAAATTGAAAAATCTTGAAAATGTAGCCTATAGAGGTATATTAGTAGGATACTCATTAGATCGTTTGTTTATCGCGTCTCTAATATGCCTCTCTTGTTCTTGAAGATGTAATGGAATTTGATCATAAACATCAGTAAACAACTCTGCCAAAGAAGGTTTCTCTGTTTCCGAAGCTCTTTCAAGTGCTTGCAACACCTACATTAAATTTCAAAAAAAAAAACAGTAAATAGTAGAATTGAACGAAAATCAAATCAAATTGATTACATTTTAGGATTTTGAATCTCGAACCTGCTCTTTGGTATTTCCCCGGAATTCAATCTGTATCCATTTTCTGAATCTGGCTACTGAGCATCGTCTTCTCCAGTACTCGATTTCCTCCCTGGATCGGTACTTGGTTGAATCATCAGACGATGCATGGTCGCCTACTCAATAAGCCATGGCCTAATAAGTGTTATAAAATGGAAGTTTTATAAGCATGAAACATTATACGAGAAGAATAGATAAGGAAAAAGGATCTGATATATATCTCAACTTTGCAATTTAGAGCTGATATAGCCCTCCTTATAAAAGTGGCACACATATACCGCTACTACTACACAAATAGCCCAGAGCCACTTTTGTAACAGTAAAGGTATATGTGAGCCACTTTTGTAACGAGAGGTATGTATATCAGGCCTGTTTCCCTAATAGGAATAGCTGAATTTCACACCTCTACTATTATTAGCCTTTGTTCCTTTATTGCCATTTCGCGAGCTGCACGAATAGCACTATAAACTGCAAGGGCATCATTGTCATCCACTCGAATACTTCTAACTCCATAAGCTTGCCCTTTAATCGCGACCCCATCACCTACCATTGGAAAAATATTTAGGAGAAATGTAGCTTATGTTGTCTGAGATATGAACCGTGTTTGATATGATGTAGTTAAGAGCCCGTTTGGATTGGCTGGTTTGACCAACTTTTAAGCCAATCCAAACAGGCTCTAAGTCATTTTCAGAAAATATTTCTCGAAAATGACTTTTGAATAACCAAACACGAGAAAATAACTTATTACATAGAAAACATTTTTCGTTGAATATCTTTCACCCTTAAAACAGATTGAATTGAGTCAAGGGGAATACTTTGGAATTGCTCTGCGACAGGGGTGCTAATGGCCCATCCATTGTTGCGGCATAGAAATATAATAGGAGCTTCAAGAACTGCCGCAAAATTCAAAGCAGCATGGAAATCTCCCTGAAAATAACTCAACAAAAAAACTCATTAAATAAATCTACCTTATCTTCTAAGCGAAAATGCCATAAATTATACTCCCTCCGGTCCGTATCAATTTCTAGGAATAAGTAGTTTCTTAAGGGAAAGCGCGGAGGGAGTAGTACTTATTCGAAATCACCTCACTAGTGGTACCATCTCCAAAATAAGTGACAACACAAGCCTCCTTTTTATCCATTTTCAGCGCATAAGCCGCGCCTACAGCCTGTGGAAGCTGTGTGCTGGGGAAATGAACAATATAAGTAGTTTAATTAGACGATACAACAACAACAGCAACAGCAACAACATACTCGGTGTAATCCAACACATGGATCTGGAGAGGATGGTGTGTATGCAGTCTTACCCCTCGACTCAAGTAAAGCATATATATAATTCGAATCAATCTTGTGCTTGGAAAAAGGGTAGAAGAGTCTTACGCGATAGGTGAAGAGACGGTGAAATAATTGAGCTTGTTAGAACCATAATGTATTGGCATTTGCCTGCCTTTTCCACTGTCACCCTTATTTCCAAGCAATTGACTGGTAAATTCTTGCAGGGTGAAGCCACGCTATAACAGAACACCGGGCTTCCTGTACTGCAATCATAATAAAAATGTGTTACATTTTCATCTAATGTTTTAAAAGGTAGGTGTGAGGTAGAGCGTTTTACATAACACGTAATAGTGGAGTCGAATTTATGTATAATGAAAAGATATGGCATTTGAGCCTAACTCAACCTCAAAAGTTTGCTCATGAGGGGAGGTTTGTCCAAATCCATATAAGGAGACCAAATTCCAATACATCTTAACACTCCCCCACACGCCCAGACCTCAATTGGAGCGTGAACACTTCTAAATAGGGGCCATCATCGGTGAACAACAAATTGGGATGAGTCTGGCTCTAATACCATGTAAAGATATAATACTTGAGTCTAACTCAATCCCAAAAGCTAGCTCATGAGGGAGGTTTGTCCAAGTCCATATAAGGAGACCAAATTTCCATCCCTCTACCGATGTAGGACATCTTAACATATAATTACGACAAACATAGTGTCAAGTTCATGTGAGTAGTCAGGTACTTTGGTTTTACTTATTTTATATCTTCAACACGCTCTGTAACGTTTGGCTTGATTCCTTTTTACGAGCTAAACATGTGATTTTGTTTATTATGTAATAATGTGTTGCGGTGAGAAATGCACTCATAAGCTTTGTTTGCTCTAATCCAAGGGCGGATTCAGTGCCTCGGCATATGGTTCATCCAAACCCAACACGATTATAGATTTATATGTAAAAACACACCAAAGTTTCACTAAATATTGGATTTGAATCTATAAAGTTCAATGAATTTACTTAGTGCCAAAAACCTTAAAAGGTCGAACCCACCAAAAAAAATATTCTGAATCCACTACTATATTGAATTGGATGAACATTTTGTCGAAAAAAATTAAGTTACTAAAGAAAACACACATCAATTTCTTTCCCCCTATTTTGCTTGAGAATATGAGCATATCTTAGCCTAAAACTCATAAATCTAATGTTCATTTTTCTTCTATATATCACTTGTGTGCATTTTATGAGTTGATTTCTTAGATCGTCACTCAACTAAGCAGTTATTATCACTCAACTAAGCCGTTATTATTTCAAAAAGTCACCTTTCTTCTTGATTTTAGCTTTCTTCAACAAAGAAGGATAATTTTCTGAGATAATAACTATTAGTTGAGCGACTGTCTGAGAAATAAGACGGACAAAAAATGACCTGAGGCAAGACAATGTCATCTGTGGTGAGAGCAGCAGCAGAAGCTATGTTAATGACTTCTTCTCCGACACTGGTCATATAAAAGGATAACCTCCCTCGTTTTTTTCTTCAGAAAAAATGCTGTCCATTATTTGAAGGGTCACCATTGTACTATACATCTTCACTGCCAAATCTCTCCTCACCTAACAAAGCACCAAACCACATGTCATGCAGGCACGCGCGCGGTTGAGTCTTGTGGTTATAAACATGTCATGTAGGAAGTCGGAATTAAAGATATTACGTATATAGTAAGACATACAAATGATTAATACCCAGCGGTTTGTTATGTATTAGTTATACATAGGTTGAAAATCCTACCAAACAAAGAATTAAATAGGGATAAGGCACAAGTATCCCCTAGACTATGACCGAAATCACAGAGACACACTTTAACTAAACTAAGGTCCTATTACCCCTGATCTCATTTTTTTTGTAATTTTGTACACCTTTTTGGCTTACATGGCCTCCAAACATCTCCCACGCGCCTCAACAAATAGGAGTCACGGAGTGTGCCACGTAAGCCAAAAGGTGTATAAAATTACAAAAAAGAATGAGATCAGGGGTAATATAGGACCTTAGTTTAGAAATTAAGGTGTGTTTCTGGAATTTCGATCATAGTGTAGGGGGATACTTATGCCTTATCCCAATTAAATAATACTAAGACTAATGCATGTATTAGATTTTCTAATATATCCTACCAAACGACCCGTTATTGGTTAAGTACAAATACAATGTAGGAGAATTTTTTCCTGAATTGAAATTAATTACCTGTTCAAATACACTGCCTGGAATTGGAGAGCCATTACTGTCAAGGACTCTATAACAAGCTAACCTTATTTCTGACGACTCTGGAATGAATTTCATTTGAGAAATAAATGGAATTTTTCCTCCTGGGAAATCCATGGCCTGTTAAAAAGATAGGATTATCTAAAAATTTCATTAAAATGATGAAAATCATTAAATATTAAATATAAAACAAAGAAATGACGATCGTGCTCGACTTGAACTGAGATGGTCAGACTAGCTCGTGTGACCTCAACGTCAATAAGGAATGCAACCAACATGGATTGTGGTAGGATGATTGAGATCCCTCCACATTAATTAGAAGTCTCGGGTCATTACTAGAAACAAAATATTTTTCCCACCACGAATCAGTAGAAAATTTATGTGGTAGAATATGATTTTCTCACCGAATCAGCTCACTAGAAAAATTCACGATGGGAAACAAATTCTCACTGAAATAGTGAGAAACTTCCTAATTTTCCGTATGAAAACATTATTTGTTTCCCACCGTGCAACAACAAATAATATGATAACCAAAGCAAAGAAAACAATATGTCATAATACAAATCGAAGAACAATAACCAATCAACATGAAATAAAAATGTAGTTTATAAATAGCAAAAATTACATGTTAATCCCATTTTGCTACAGATTAGCAAGGGATTATAAGAAAATTCAATTAGCTAGGAGCTTTTTAGCGACAAATTAACTAGGAATTACCAACAAATTTCGTAGCTAGCTAATTTCATATTATCACCACATAGTAGTGATAGTATATATTATATAAAGAGTTGATAAAACATTACTTGGTTCTCATCATGTTTAATATCAACATGATCATAATCCTCCTCATAGCATTGTGGTTCTTGTTGGTTGGACTCAAAATAGGAAAATGGCCTTGAACCTCTAGGGTGAAGAAGAGATAAGGGACAAGCCCTTTGAACAAAATGGTTAAAGATTCTTCTTGATCTTGAATTCCAAATGGCCATTGGTGGTATTTCTTAATTTTGAAGAAATTAATGGGAAAAAAAAGAGCTTTGAAGATGGTGTTTTTTTATTTATTATTTGTAAAGAAGACAAGAATACTAGACATGCAACTACTCCAATTAAAAATGGAGTTCCCTTCTTTGGGAAATAATAATGAAGAGGCTTTGGTGATGAGTGAAATTTGTAGGGGCCGCTAAATATAGAATATTTCTACTCTGATTTGGTTAAATAATAAAAGAACAGGAAAATGATCAAATATATTCCTATAAATTCCATTGAGTTAGCCCTATTTGATCGAATAAGCCAGCCTCTTTCGTTCCGTCTGCGATCCCTTTAGTATTCAAATTCCGTTGAAATTGGTGTGCTTGAAAGCCAGGTATAGCCGGAACTCTTTCGTAGGTAGCTCTCGAGGCAATGGCTTGAAACTAATCTCTTGCAAGCAAGAAGCGGTTTTCGTTCGATCGAAGGAATCAATCGTACTTTTACTGTTGTAGACCGACGTTCATAAAGCACACAACACAACAAAATGATGAAATGAATGGGAGGCATGAAGGAAGGACTGACAAACTTGTTACTTGTGTTTGGTTAACTACTTTACTAACTTAAATAGAAAAAAGTCAAAAATTCTTTTAAATTATGTGAAATTGAATAAAATATTTTTTGTTATAATAATTTAATTCAAAGATATTCATGTCACTAATGTTTTAGTCCAAAAATATTTTTATCGTTACTTTGGGTCAAAATATCCTTTTCCTGATAATTTTTTTTAAAAGAACCGTTTTATTCTTTTAAAATCCCTTTAATAAATAAGATAAAAGTGGAAAGTAATTTTTTTTCTTCTTTATTATCTTTTATCAATTAAAATAGAATCATCTATATAGGCATATACTATCCGAAATAGTTTAAAATGGAAAAAGGTCACTCATGTTCTTAGATTACGCGAAATTTTAATAAATGTGATAGAATATTATGTTTTCTTTAATTACAAAATAAGTGGTAAATAGAGAAAAATGTCAAAAAAAAAAATGAGATAAAAGATAAATATGAATCTTGGCTTTAGAAGCATGCCACATTAGCAGCCCCATGTTTCTCTTCATATATATATATAGAGAGAGAGAGAGAGAGATTGAACAAAATATTATTCGTTAATAATTTGATTCAAAAAATATTTCCGTCATTGATATTTTGATCCAAGAATACCCTTATTGCTACTTTTAGGTCGAAACGTCTTTTTTTCAAATAAACATTTTTTTTCTTTTTAAAAACATTATTTTCCTAATAAAATATTAATTTCTTAAAAACTTATTTTTTTTTATTTTATAAAAAAAAAATATTTATCTAGAATAAAAGTGGAAAGTAATCTTTTTTTTCTTCTTAATATTCCTTTATCAATTAAAATAGAATCATCCCATATACTTTTTAAATTGATAATATAAGTCGACGTTCGATGGTGTTTCATTGTGAAATTTAAAACAAATAATATTTTATAGTATTTATATAATTTTGTTCACGATGCAGAGAAGGAATACTCCTACTTAATTATCTTCATGGCATTAGTGAAAGCAGTTTCTGTAGAAAGAAATTTGCAACTAGTTACTTTGAAGCAAGAAAGTTCAAATTAGTGGAAGCAAGATGGGTCGGGTTTTATTTAAGTGGGTTAAGGTAAAATGTTAAATAGAAAGTAAATTTTAATTATATTAAAAATATATCTATGTAGGAGACATGTAAGCGTCACATAGGATAATAAAAATGGTGGCATAATACTTAACTGTCCAAAGATAAATATGTGCTCAAAGTTGAATGATAAGGGCAAATATATCAAAAAAGTATAACTAAGAGCAAATATAATAATAAAAACGTTTACATTTTCATCTAACATTTTAAGAAGCAGGTGTGAGACAGAGCGGTTTACCTGACACGTGACGAAATATAGGGAGTTCAAGATTATTAAATAATCGAATTTATGAGTAATTAGAACAAAAAAAAATAGTTCAGACGTATCTTAAATAAAGCATGTGATTTCTCGGGTGATCACTCAACTACGAAAGTCACCTTTTTTCTTGATTTCAATTATTTTCAATAAAAGAAAGTGACTTTCTGAAATAATAACTGTTAATTGAGTGACCATCTGAGAAATCAACACAACATTTTATTAGTATATTAGGAGTTTGTGATAGAACAATGAAGTGTGAGAAATAAGACCTGAGGTAAGACAATATCATGTGTGGTGAGGGCAGCAGCAGAAGCTATGTTAATGACTTCTTCTCCAACAGTGGCCATATACAAGGATAACCTCCCCTGTTTTTGTGCTTCATCAAAAATGTTGTCCATTATTTGAAGGGTCACCATATTTCTATACATCTTCACTGCCAAATCTTTCTTCACCTAACAAAAAACCAAACCACATGTCATGCAGGCGCGTGGTTGAATCTTGTGGTTATAAACATGTCATGCAAGAGGTCGGATTTAAAGAATTACTTACTAAATAACTTTCACTATACCTGTTCAAATACACTGCCTGGAATTGGAGAGCCATTATTGTCAAGAACTCTATAACAAGCTAGCCTTTTTTCTGATGACTCTGAAATGAATTTCATTTGAGAAACAAATGGGATTTTTCCTCCTGGGAAATCCATGGCCTGTTAAAAAGATAATATTATCCAAAAATTTCATAAAAATTAAAGAAAATCATTAAATTATAAAATATAAAACCTTCCTAGATTATCATATTTTGAATACAATGCCCAAAGAAAGATTGAAAAGGGGAATCTGTTAACATTACATCAAAAATGTTTTTTAGCGGCAATAGCTTAATTGCCACTAAATATGTACTTTTAGCGGCAATTAACAACTTTTATATATGTCCATAAAATCTTTAGCGACATTGGATCCAATGACAATTAACTAATGCCGGTAAAAACTTTAACACTCTTTGTTAATGTGTATATTTATTGCCGCTAAAAGGTATTTTTGCAATAGTGTAAATATTTTGCAGTAATGTTAATTCTTTTTATAAATCGAATTGTTATTAAAAGATCATTTGTGAGTGCATAATAATGGGATTATATATATTATAATAAAAGGGATATAATAAATTTTACCAGGCTTTTGTCCATGTTCGGATATACAGGATTATTAAAATTAAAAATTCTCTATTCGATTTTTAAATAATTTTAGGATTAAAAATTACACCTATGTAATATTACAACTCAAAGTAAACAATATTACCACCAAATTAAAAGGAAATTAACATATATGTACATTAAATAGATGATAAACTAGGTACAATTTTGGTATTTTTATTGTGTTTAATTTTGTCAATATAAAATAATTTTTACACAAAGTGGATTATACTGTCATAATAACTGCAACTAATTACCTGGAAAATAAAGCTGCCAACCTACTATAATAGGTTAAATTACGTTGTTAATATAAACAAAATGTACACGATCAGTGTGTATATATGTTAAGTTAAATCCTTTCTTATAGTAGGAGTAAAATACAAAATTTAGTAAATAAAATTCTGAACCTAGATGACCGCCGATACACTCGAAAAATCAAAAAATGGATGTGGAGGACAATCCTTAGCTTAGACAGGAGATCACAACAACAATAACATATTCAATATAATCTCATAAGTAGAGTTTGGAAGATTGGTGTGTAGTACGCTTTTCAATAGACTCTCTACTCTAAGTATTTCAAAGTATAAGTATGAAAAGGAAATACAATAATAAAAAAATCATTATTAGGTAAATAATGAAGAAAAGAAATGTTGTAACGATAAATAATATAATAACCAAAACAAATAAAATAACAGGTAATAATAAAAACTGAAGAACACTAATTAATCAACATGGAATAAAATTGGAGATAGTATATATAACTAAAAAAGAAGTTGATAAATTAAAACGTTACTTGGTTCTCATCATGATTAATATCAACATGATAATCCTCCACATAGCATTGTGGCTTTTGTTGCGTGGCCTCAAAATAGGAAAATGACCTTGAACTTCTATGGTGAAGAAGAGACAAAGTACAAGCCCTTTGAACAAAATGATTAAAGATTCTTCTTGATCTTGAAATCCAAATGGCCATTGGTGGTGTTTCTTAATTATATATTATATATGGAGAAATTAATGAAAACATAAAAAAGAGTTTGAAGATTGTGTTATATATATATATATATATATAGAAGAATACTACATTTACATGCAACTACTCCAATAATGGAGTTCCCTTCTTTGGAAATAATAATTAAGAGGCTTTGGTGATGAGTTTGAAAGTCACGGGGGCTAAATAGGCGGGAACCCATTAGTGAGGGGCGTATCTAGAGGGGTTTTCGTGAGTTCATGTGAATCTATTCTTTCTCTAGATCACATAGAGTAGTGTTATATTTTTAAAATATTATTTAAATATAGATGTGTGAATTCACGTTTAAAGTATCATATAATACAATGATAATTGAGTGTACCTCTCTAGGTTTAGAAATTTATATCCATGTTGTTTTGGGAGTAACACCTCTCCAAGTGGTTAATTATCGGTAACACTTTTGGGGTTTCAATCAATTTATTTTTTTATTTTGTTTTAATCCTTCAAAATTTTCAAATGTGTTACATTAGAAATTCCATTTAGCATTGTAAACTTTTTATATAATTAATTGTGTGTATTAAAATTTAAAACTAGTACTATTTTGAATTTATAATTTTTGAAATTTAACGGTTTAATGTTAAGAACCTAGAGGTCAAATCGATCAAATTTATATCTTAGATGCATCTTTTCGTAATAGTGCACTCATTCTCTCGAAATTCTGAATACGTCTATGCCCATTATCAGTTCCTTAAAATTGACATCAACTTTTACTTAGACACCTCAACCAGAACTTGCTCGTTTTAAACACCTGTAGTAGGCCTTCTTTGTGTCATTTCAACATCTTTTTTATATTCTCATATTCAGCTTAAGCGCGTATTGACAAAAAAAAAAAAACTTCAGTTTTACTTCTTTTTTTCCCCTACATATCTCTAACCCCAGGGCTTCATCCCCTTTCTTCATCTTCCCAAACTCCATCAAGAACAGGAGAAAAGTATTCTTATTTTGTGCCTTGAAAAATATTTTTTTCTTCTCAATAAAGAGTTGATAAAACATTACTTGATTCTCATCATGTTTAATATCAACATGACAATCCTCCTCCTCATGATAGCATTGTGGCTCTTGTTGGTTGGACTCAAAATAGGAAAATGGCCTTGAACCTCTAGGGTGAAGAAGAGATAAGGGACAAGCCCTTTGAACAAAATGGTTAAAGATTCTTCTTGATCCTGAATTCCAAATGGCCATTGGTGGTATTTCTTAATTTTGAAGAAACTAATGGGAAAAAAAAAGAGCTTTGAAGATGGTGTTTTTATTTATATAGAGAAGAATACTAGACATGCAACTACTCCAATAATGGAGTTCCCTTCTTTGGAAAATAATAATGAAGAAGTTTTGGTGATGAGTTTGAAATTTATAGAGGCTAAATATTGAATATTTCTCTCTAATTTTTGTTATTTAAAGAACAGGAAAATGATCAAATATATTCATTGAATAAAAATATTTTTTATTAATAAATTAATCTAAATATATTTTTGTCATTAATGTTTTGGTTCAAAAATACTTTTATTATTACTTTTGGGTCAAAGTGTCCTTTTCCTAATAAATATTTTGTCAAGCACGATATTTTTTTTTTTAAGATAACTTTTTCCTTTTTATTTTCTTTTATAATCCCTTTAACTAATATAAAAGTGGAAAGTAATTTTTTTTTCTTTATCTTCTTTTATCAATTAAAATATCATCTCATCCACTATCCGAAATAGTTTAAACAGAAAAAGATCACACATGTTCTTAAATTATGTAAAATTGAATAAAAATATTATTGGTTAATAATTTGGTCCAAAAATATTTCCATCATTAATATTTTGATCCAAGAATGCTCATTCTGTAGCTTTTAAGTCAAAATATCTTTTTTCTAATAAACATTTTTTTCTTCTTAAACACATTATTTTCCCGACAAAATATTAATATCTTAAAAACTTATTTTTTGTTTTAATTTTTTTAGCTAGTATAAAAGTGGAAAGCAATCATTTTTCTTCTTAATATTCTTTTATCAATTAAAATATAATTACCCCATTTACTTTTTAATTAATAATATAAGTGGACGCTTGGCGGTGTTTCATTGTGAAATTTAAAAAAATTATTTTTTTTCAAAAATTAAAAATGATATTTGAAAATAAATATAAATATGTATATATTTATATATATTCGATAAGTATACTTTAAAGATATGTAATAACTTTAATCAATGTAATAAATTTTCATATTTTGTGGCGTTATGATTATTGTATCTTAAGTTTAAAATCGATGTTATATTACCAAATGCTTATCCTTCTTCAATTCGAAAAATATTAAGAAATAAAAATTAATGATAGATTCCTATGATATTATACATATGAAAATTTATGATGGGATACAATATCCATCTTAGGAGAAAAATGGTGATTGAAAAGAAAAGAAACAATATGTTTATTAAGAAAAGAACATTTTTGAATCAAAAGTAACCGTAAGACATTTTTGTAATAAAGTATTGACGATAAATATATTTTTGGACCACACTTTTAATGGAGGATTTTTTTTTTCAATTTCATATAATTTAAAAATATTTTTATTCTTTTTTTCCCGTGGTTTAAAAGGTCAACATTAGTTTTTCATAATAAAATTTCGATAAAAAGAATTGATTGACTTTCAAAATTTTAATTGTGCCACATAAATTTAAATGAAAATAAAATAAGAACTTATATAATTTGATAAAAAAGATGAAACATGACCAATATTTTAAAAGAAAAAATTAAAATTAATTTAACAGTAAGCAACAAGATTAGATTAGATCCCCCAAAAAATAGTGCTATTCTATGTTGCCTATTATTTATTTATTTTGGTTTCTTAACTAGTATTCGTCGTCAATTCATATAAATATGCTAACTAAATTTAAATTGCGTATTATAGAACTCATTCTAAAATTTACATTTTCAATAGAATTTTCTCTATTGTCCACGTCATGGTTATAAAATGTTCTCATTCTTCCTTATATTTACTATATACTTATATAGTACATTAAATTAATACTATATGAAGATTACCGATGTTGAGCATGGACCCAACATTTAATTACAACACTAATTATTTTAAGTGTATTATTTCAATATTTTGTAAGGACCAATCTATCTATTTAGTTACTATATATTTTAAGATCGAATTTTCATATGGAGATTTATTTAATAAGAACTACTACTACACATTTGAGTTCAGCATTTGATATTAAGAATAACTTTGTAATATAAAATTAATATTTAAATATTTACTGCATATAAATTCGAATAAGTCTAGTTATTTTTACGCACTATCGAGTAACATTTTGTTTCCCTTTTCAAAAAAAATTCTTCATCACAAATCACAATGAAGATTGAACTAAAAATCTTCAAAAGTTGAAACGAAAATAATAATATATAAAAGTTTAATGGATGTCATATCTAGTGCTGCCTTATAAATGAGATTTTAAAAAGACAAATAATGCAATATTATTTTTACCTTTATAAAATAGAGAAGTTGTCTCCCGTAAATCCTTAACTCAATAAACATTACTTTATCAAACAAATTTCAATTAAAAAAATATAAGAGTAGATAAATTATGGTAAAATTATTGAAACAAGACACATACTATGTTAAAAGTGTTAAAAGTAATAACAATAATAATAAAATTAAAGAAATATAATAATAATTTTAAAATAGGGTCATAGACGGTAACCCATGTCCTAGTACTGGAAAGATGGGTCGATAATCTATGGACCATGCTAAAAAATTAAAATGGTTTTGACTATAGCATACAAATGGAAAATAGTAAAAAAAAAAGGAACAACTTCACTTTTCTTTGTCAAAAAAAGGAAAAAATCTTGTGATCTAAAATAAGTCATAATACTTGTGTGACTATGAATCAGTTTATTAAAGAAAAAAATAGACATTTTAAAGCTATATTGTTACTAGAATTGTTTTTTTTTTTTTTTGAGATTAACTAAAGAGTCATAAAAATCGAGACTGATGAAATATTTGAAGAAGGAAAAGAATCAAATTTATCCATTTATTAAATATGAATATATGTTTTTCTAGTATATACATAATATAAACTTGTTATATCTAAAACTTTGTCTTCCGGGATTCGCCACAGGTTGGGTTTGAAAGCCGTGTGATGAGTGACTATCCAGCATGTATTTCTATGGTATAAATATAATTTGTAGCAAAGTCAAATTATTGTTACTTTTTTTTTTTTTGGTAAATTTATGGGATAAATATTTACGGTATAAATTTATTATATCGAAAGTATTTTTTTTTGTAGAAAATAACTTATATTAAATATATATTTTATAGAATATGTATGATATATAAGCTTTTTGTATTTAAAGCATACATATATATTTATGGTGTATATATTAATGATTCATTTTCATGTATATTAGATCTGCTATTTAGTTTATTAATATTTATATGTCCGAATTAATAATGAGTTAAAGTTTCCATGCTTTTGTAATAATTATTTAAAAACTATCTAGTTGTATTTTTTTCCAACATAGAACATCATGAATCACAAGCTAGAGTCACTTATAACCCGTTTTAGTCATGATTTTGGTTATAATTAATTTAAATTCATAAACTCAATTCACTTGCAGTTATAGGTTAACTAATTTGATCGATTACTATTATAATATTCTTTCATCATGTGGTTTGAGGTGTTTACGAATTTGAAAAGTCGAATCAAAATGAAAATCAAAGAAAAAATTGGCACTTTTTTGGTATGATTTGATTTTAGTTTCTAATTTTAAAAATTGATATTATTTAATTTGATTTAGTTTTAAGTAAAAAATAACATAAAAAATTAATTATATAAACACATATTAAAAATTATAGTTGTACGCATATGCACTTTTTGGCTAGCACTTGTTCAAGTTAAAAGATTGTGCTTACTCAAAAGGTATATACGTATTTCAGGGGCGGAACTACAGCTCAATAAGTGTGGTCAGCTGACCACCTTTCACCGGAAAATTAGACGATGTATATAGGAAAAATATTCTTTATTATTTGAATATATATATAAATGAACACACTTGAATACAACGAATGGTGTTGGTCCAGCGGTAAGCTCGCTCAGTTGAGTGTTTGAGGTCCCGAGTTTGATTCTTGTTGTATTGCACAATTTTTTTTCAAAAAAAGAAAGTAAAGGAACAAAAATAGTTGTCTCTATCTTTCTATTTCTAGCCTTGAATTAATAGTACTAAGAAATTACATTTAAAGATATACTTAAAGGTCACTTTCCACTTTTATTCTTTTAATTATTTCTAAATTATTTTTTTAAATAGTTAAGAATCTCAATAAAAGAAAAGGTAAATATAGAAAAAAAGTCTCAACAATTCTCTTGAACTATAAAAAAATCACAAAAAAACTCCCAACAATTCATTTGATATGAACCAAAGGGAGTCTATTCAATTAGCAGCTAACATTGTTTTTCTTAATTTTTCTCCGTTAGTTTTGATTTATACCATTGATAGTTTTATAATTTAAATTTTTGTATGATTTAGTTAAATGATATCTAATTTAATTTTAAATTTGGAAACACCCACTCATTAGTAAAAAACATATTTTGTGCACTCACTTCGCTAAAAAAAAAATTCCACTATTTTAAAGTTTGAACATCCTTAACGAAATACCTGACTCCGCCACTGACGTATTCTCTCAGTCCTACAAATCAAGCTTCTAGGTGCTTAGGAACTCAGCAAGATGTGGGTTCAATTCCCACTATGTCTCATTCTAGTAGGTGTATGTGTCATTGGACCAACTAAACTTGCTCAATTTAGCATACGTCTATTCCTGTTTGGGCTCACATAGCGAAAAACTAACTCTTTTATTCTACTTTAATTAGTCCACCCAAACAAACTTGACACGACGACACTCATAATATTAATTGTACATTTTCTTTTTAACCATATTATCAACAATGTAAAAGATCAACTTTGAAAACTCCACAAATCAAGAAAGAAAAAAAAGTAATATATATTATATTAATAAAATAACCCGCGCCTCGCGTGGAAATTTAATATCACGAAATTTATAAAATAATACTTAAAATCTATCAGTCATTAAAACTAAAACAATATACTATCTTACATACAAGATTACGTAGTAACAAACATTAATAATGTAAAGGAAGATGATAGTTATAAAATCTTATCATTTATCCTTCAATATAATTTATCCTTTAGCTTCCAGGAAGTGTTACTATTTGATATTCTTGGGGAATCAAATGAACATCAACCGGAGATATTAAATTTTTTGATAAATAAATAATCGTTGGTGAAGGGATAAATAAATTTTAAAATGCTCAAAAAAGTGAACAAATATTCTAATTCTAACGTGTAGAAAGTTCAGCCCCACCTTTTGCTTTACATAAATCATTTTAAAGTTCCCCATTTAAATGTATCATAAGTAATTATTAAAATAAATAATTAAAGGGAGAATGTATCATATTGGACAACAATTCAACTTATTATATATACTTGAAAGGGAAAAATATGACACAAAACTATTCAGTTTGTTTGGGTGTTTTTAAAAAATCAACATATCAGAGTGATGAAGTTCAATTTGAAACTATACTTCTATTCCAATCGTAGTGTTGAAAAACACATCTATTACTTCAAGAAAAATATTTACAACTTGCAGTAATCTTGAGAATCTGTCCATATTTCATATTGAATATGAACAATTAATTTATTGTGTAGTTATTTATGTCTTTGAGATTAAAAGAGGCTCTAGTCTAGTCATATTCATCTATAGGTCATTCGACACATCCTTGAACCCATGTCAAAAGTTTATTAATTCTTGTCTTCTTTTTGTGGTTCACTTCGCACATCAAGGTGCAATAAAGTTTTTAAGGTCTTTATGTCCTTACAATGGTATACCAAATTTGAATTTTGTTTTCAAGAGATGGTAGTATAGATCTTTAAGGAATTTTTTTATTGTACCTTCAATAATTTCAATAGAGAAAACTTGTGTGAATACTCAATCAACGTGTGTTATTTAATCTGTACTAACAAATACTTATAACAATAACTTTGCAGAAACATAAACAACAAAGTATAAAACATGTACTCAAAAACAGCAATTAATAACATATTAATGAATGTAAAAAAAACATACCAGGATCTGTAACAATAGAATGAAACATAAAGGAAAAAATCTAGCCCATTGAATGCACAGTGTCCCCTTAAGAAAATTATTCCCTCTAGTACCAAAGGTTTAAAGGAATATATCCTCTCAGGATAGAACAATTATATTCACCAATGTATTGATACAAAAACAATGGTGTAGTGAGTCACTCAACAGGAGCAAAGTACACAAATATTTAATTTAATTGTGCAGAAGAAGAAGTTCAGAATTTTCATTGTTTTAAAATGAGAGGAAATTCCTCTATTTATAGACAACAAAGGGAAGTGTGAACAAATGTTTATTGTGCCTTATCGGAAATGTCACAATTCTTTGGAAAAGTTACAACCCTTCGGAAATGTCACAACCCTTCATAAAAGTCACAACTTTCATAAAAGTTACAACTCTTCATAAAAGTCATAACTTTTCATAAAAGTCACAACTTTTCATGTAAGGGGAAAACTAGTTTTGGAAATAAATAAATTAAAAGAGAATCCTGGTTTGTGGTGACTCCACGTAGGCGGGCCTAAGATTCTCTTATATATATAAGGTAATGCTATATGGCCAGAAATTTAAAAAAATCTATAATATTTTTTTAATTTTAAAATAAACTGATCTTTTTTTCATTTTTTAGTTAAAATGTATTAAAGTTAAAAGGGTAAAAATGTTCAAAAAGGTAAAATAACATAGGTAAAATACCATTCTGGCCAAAAGGATTTTTCCATATATATATATATATATATATGATATATATATAAAAAAAATACAACAAATAATATTAATAATATAATATTTATTTTATATAATTAATATATGTGATTATACAGGTGGGCCTATCCATTGTTATAGTCCGAACTCCATAGTCCAGACCAGAGTCCATTTCCTCACATCGACATGATTAACTACAGATTAACCCGTTTCTGACAAAAGTTCGAATTTCCTCATTACAATCAGCAATTCACTTCTGCTTCCACAATTTGGTAATTAATCTTCAATTTTCGGCTTACACCTTTAGAATTTCGATTATGAACACTATACGCACCTTGTTTCATTGTTTCAATGATCCAAAGTATTTGTTAAACCCTAGGTATGTTACACTTGCTTCCAATTTTTTTGATCTCTAACTTTTTCATGTATTTTTTTAAATTTTTTTTTCCAGGTGTAGGCGGAGCTATGGAGATGGAATTGTTCACGGAGGCAATGATGGAAGAAGAAAACTGCTGCATTGATGAAATTAATGATGTAAGTTTGGTTATCATGGTCCTGTTAATTGGTATTGCTATAAAATCCTTGTGTTTAGGTTAAAAAACTAAAAGGGTATTCTGTTAGTTAGCCTAACTAAATATTCAGCAGTTAATGTGGTTTCTCCCCTAAAGCTTGATAAGACCAAAAAATGGGCCATCACTTGCTTATACAGATGAAGTATAATTTAACAACAACTATATACCCAGTGTAGTCACACAAAGTGGGGTCTGAGGAGCGTAGAGTGTACACAAACCTTATCCCTACCTTGGAGGTAAAGAGACTGAACCCGTGACTCAAGAAATAATAATCCAAAGTAGTCCAGGAAAAGAAGTAATAGAAGAATAAGAAACAACATATAATAACAAAATAACGGATAGTAACAGAACAAAAGCTACAATGAAACAATACTATAATCGAGGTACAAGAAACAACACAGAGCACCAGAAATCAAAGGACAAGAAACTATAAGAGCAATACTACGACTACTAATATAAATGGACAACAAGACAACACACTGCTACCTACTAACCTTCTATCCTAATTCGTGTCCTCCACACCCTCCTATCTAAGGTTATGGCCTCGGTAAGCTGAAATCGCGCCATGTCCTGTCTAATCACCTCTCTACAATACTTCTTAGGTTTACCTCTACCTCTCTTGAAACCCAAGTTACGCGGACTCTTCACTTTTAATGTTGCACCCGTGTCGGATTCTCCAAAAATACACTACTTTTGGAGAATCCGGCACGCACCCGTTGACGTTTTTAAAGAGTCCAAGCAACATAGCTTGAAACTATCAATAAGCAACCTTTCACACCTACGCACTGGGCCATCCATGCATCTCCTCTTCACATGCTCGAACCGTTTCAATGTCGCTTCTCGCATCTTGTCCTCCACCGAAGCTGCTCCCACCTTGTGCCGGATATCCTCATTTCTAATCCTATCTTCTGGAGTTCATTAGAAACCGTTGGCCAAAATTAAGAGAAAACTGCAACATAAGAACTGGAAATGACATGAAGGTCTCTTTTTGGGAGGATAACTGGTTAGAAAAAAGGCACCTTAAAAGCTCTCTTCCCAGATATCTACATTCTGATTTAGCAGCAAATGGCCACTATGGCAGAAGTATGGTCAAACCAGGGATGAAATATGAATTTTAGAAGATCCAAAGATTAGTAGAGTTCTTTAGAATCTTGGAGCAATTCAAAGGAATATCTACCTCCTAAGATGGACTGATTTGGCATCACAACAACTAGGGCAATTTCAATACCAAGGAAGCTTATAATAAGTTCAAACCTTTTAACTATCAAGTAGCCGGTGGCCATGATAACTTATTTGGAAAGTTAAAATACCTCTCAAAATGTCCTGCTTCACTTGGCTACTTGCTAAGCAGGTTGTCTTGACTCAGGAAAATTTCATGAAAAGGGATATCCAACTGAGTCCTAGATGTGTCCTGGGAGGCTGAAGCAATGAATCACCTCTTTCTTCACGGTAGGATCACTAACATTTTGTGGAGTATCTTAAATCAATTTGAAGGGCTTATATTGGGTGATGCCAATGAATATAGTCCAGTCCCTGAAGATCCAGAGTAGCTTTGGCTATATCTCTAACCATAAAGAAAGATGGTAGATCATGCCCCTATGTATTTAGTGGTCTATATGGAAAGAAAGGAATCTCAAATGCTTCCAAAACAAAAGTAACAACATCCAAAAGATGAAGATGAATTGTTTGGTTTTGTTTCATTTTTGGTGTAAATAGGAGTATATGGAAGATTTAGAATCAATGATGAATGTTTTAAGCACTTAGTAATTTCGCTAATAGAGTGGAAGGTCTTCCTGATACTCTCCTACATTTGTAATTAGTAAACCTATAACATGTTGTGGCCGGTTTGATTTCTTGGAACAAAATACAAGTTGTTACCTTCTCAAAAAAACAAAAGCAGAAATCTTATCTCTCCTGGTATGTATTCCCACACATTCTCATTTCCACCCCAAACTAGAAAGTTGGTCTAATTACCATTCTGTAGAACTTGCTGTTAAGTTTTGGTGACATCTTCTTATCACATAAGACAAGTGACATCCTCATTAATCTCCCCATTCTCTTGGATAATAGACCCAAGATGCTTGAAACTTCCTCTCTTTTGGATGACCTTTGTATCAAGCCTTCCTTCCACATTAACTTCAGGCATTACGTCACTGAACTTGCACTTCAAATATTCTGTCTCGACCTTACTCAACTTGAATTCCTTAGACTCCAGGGTCCATCTCCAAACCTTCAGCTTGGCATTAACATCGCTGCGAGTCTCGTCAACCAGAACTATGTCATCCGCAAATAACATACACCATGACCCTTCATCGTGAATTTGTCTCGTGACTCTCGTCAATGTATCCATCACCAAGGCAAATAAAAAGTGGGCTTAGCGTTGATCCCAAGGGTGGATCTAGGGGGAGGGGAGGGTGTTCACCTGAAACCCCTCGACAAAAAATTAGATTGTATACGTAAGGTAATTTTTTTATGTACATGTATAGATTTTGAATCCTCTAACCACAAGACCACATACTAGCTTAATGATTTTGGGGGGGGGAAATTTACCATAAGGCTCCAAGTTCAAATTTCAACAACTATATTTGAAGACAACAGAGTACTCTGAGTCTCCTCCCCACAGTCCTTATCTGTGTCTTGACTCCATCATACATGTCCTTGATCCCCGTAGTGTACACCGTAGATACACCTCTAGCTTCTAAGCAACTCCAAAGAACCTCCCTTGGGATTTTGGCGTAAGCCTTTATCCTCTCTTTATACTGATATACCAGTCTCCTTACGAGATGAATGACTTCTGTAGTTGAGCGCCCGACATGAATCCAAACTGATTTTCTGAAATTGTCATGTCCCTCTTCACCCTCATCTCCACCACCCCGTCTCAAACCTTCATAGTGTGACTTAATAGCTAGATACCCCCATAGTTGTTGCAATTCTGAATGTCACCCTTCATCAATTTTTTTTGAATGTCACCCTTATTCTTATACAACAGAATCATTGTACTCCATTTCCATTCTTCGGGCATCTTCACCATCTTGAGAATGACATTAAATAACTCTATCAACTACTCTTAATTGCCCTGCCTACGCTCTTCCAAAACACCCTTAACCTCCTAAACCTTTATACACCTAGTCACCTACAATACCTACAATCGCAACGCCTCTCTGAGTGATCCAACTCCTACAATGCCTTTGTCCCCCCTTTTTTTCTTCAAGAGTTCATGGAAGTATAAATGTCATCTCCGTCTAATGAGTGCCTCCTTTTCCAATACTTTGCCGTTTCCATCCTTGATGCTCTTCACTTGGTGTAGATTACCTCCCATTTCTCTCTCTAGCCTTGGCTAACTTGTACAACTTCTTATCCCTGCCTTTGTCCTCCTATTCTACATACCAGCATTCAAAAGTTGCCGTTTTTGCTGCCATAATTGATAACTTACTCTTCTTCTTCACCATCTTATACCTTTCCCTATTCATCCGTTCTTCCTCATGGTTTTTACTTTCCACCAACTTTGCATAAGCCATCTTCTTTGACTCCACCTTTTCTTGGACTTCTTCATTCCACCACTAGTCCCTCGATGCCCACCAAAATGACCTCTCGAGACCCCAACACCTCTCTAGCCGCTTGCCTAATGCATCTAGAAGTCCTATCCCACATACTGCCTGCATCCCCACTGCTTCCCAAGCCCCCATACGCATCAACTTCTCTCTCATCTCCATGGCACTGGCCATAGTTAGACTACCCCATTTGATCTTTGGTCGGTCATCCACAACCCTCTTCTTCCTCTCTTTCTTGATCTTCAAATCCATCGCTAGGACCTAGGAGTTCATTTTGGGTCATAAGATTCTCACTCAGGATAACCTTACTGTCTTTACTAAGTCTTTTATCACCCTTCCTAAGGAGCAAATAGTCTATTTGAGTCTTAGTCACCGTACTACGGAAGGTATCCAAGTATCCTCCTTTGGGAAACTTGAATTGGATATCACCAACCCAAAAGTACGCCATCCAGGAGTGGGACTTCTTCGTTCCTGTCCCCAAAACCAAAGCCTTCGTGTACATCATCATAACCCTCGGAGTTGGCCTGATGTGTCCATTGAAATCTCCTCCTATGAAAGCTTCTCAGCATGCCGTATACCTCTCACCACCTCATCCAAAACCTCCCAAAAGTTCTTCTTATCCTCCTCATACAAGTTTGCTTGCAGTGCGTATGCGCTAATAGTGTTCAAATTAAACCCCCAATGACTAACTTATGAAGTACAATTCACGGATTAATATTTTCTTTTTGTATTACGAGTTCAAAATCAGAAACTTGACGAAGATGGTGTGCAAACTCTTGGAAGGAGAATTGAATACTGTCTTAGATATGTTCAAAGATGACGGTAGATGAGCCAAACTATGTAGTCTAAAAACTAATGTCCTAATCAGTTAATTTCTGAATCTAAGATTATATTGAAGCATATAGGGATTTCATTGCAGGATTATTCAACTTTAGATGGTGAAAGATGTGGGATATGTATGGATGTTGTCATTGATAGAGGAGTTCTAGACTGCTGTCAACACTGGTAATTAACTAAACTTTATTTTGCCGACTTCATCACTCTGTGTGACATTATAATAGAGAAGGAGGTGACTATAATTAGGCATAAATGGATGTTCAGTGCATTTTTATTTTGAGAGACCGTTGGCTTCTCACTTTTTTCCTGTTATGTGTTGTGCTCTTTCCTCTTTCCCTGAAGCGCAGTTAGTTGACTTACTTTTCTCGTATTGCAATCCATTTACTCGACCCTTTCCCTTCACAACAATCCTAAGTTTATTATTTTTATTATTTACTCTTGATGTGACATCTTTTCAGCATGCTCCGTCTATGTGTCTGTAACAGTATGTGGAGTTCAGAAATTTCTATGCTTGACAGCACACATGATTTTTTTTCCTTGGGTGTTAGTTATGGTTTGTTCTCTTGGAGTAGACGTTTTGCAGAATAGTTCAGTTGTGGCGTTTCATTGTTTATCTAAATTATGATTTTCAGCATAGTTTTACTCTCCAAATCAGCTGTATTCTTGATCGGTCTTGTTGTTTATGTGACACTGGTATTTATTTTGCTTATGGTACCACATCACCGAAATTATGCAAGATTTCCAGTTCCATGATTTTTGTCTTCATCTTCTGGTAGTGCTTATGATGAGTTGTGATATCGTGGATCCAGTTACCATACCTCCGTACCATAGAAAGGCTTTAGTAAACGTTTGTGAATGTGGACATTTCTGAGATGAACATGTCAAATTTTGACTTTTATCCATCTTCTACTAGCTGCTTGCACAGATACAAATAATGACCCTAACTCATCATTTAAATTTCAGGTTTTGTTTTACATGCATTGACAACTGGGCTACCATCACAAACTTATGCCCACTTTGCCAGAGTGAATTTCAATTAATCACTTGTGTGCCTGTAAGTAACTGTATCTATTGGGGCTGCTTCACATTGTTTTTATCTTCTTTCTCAATTCATTAATGTGTTCAACGGTGTCTTAGTCACATCCTTATCTTTTAGCACTTGCTCTTTCTTTGCCGATGGTTCTGAGGTTTTTTCTCCCATCTTAAGTCATTCTGAAAGTTTTCGTTTTTTTTTTTTTGATAAATGGTATTGTTGTATTCCTCAGCATAAAGGAATGCTGGCTACCTCCAAAAGTGTTACAAGGGGAAGTAAAAATAGAATCTAGATTGCAGAGAGCCTATAAAATCTACAAGATCTTCTGTTTCCTCTATACAATTTCCTTTACACCAAAAAAACAGTGTGGATAGACAATTCCCTTTCACAACATGGATGGACTTTGATTTGTCTTCAAAGCATCTCCCATTTCTCTCCTTCCACACTGACCACCATATGCAGGATGGGATATCCTCCACCACTTCTTCTGACTCTTGCTTCCCCTTCTTCTGATCCAACAGCTTATTAGATCAGCTGTATGCTCAGGCATTGTCCATTCAGTCTTGGTGAGAGAGAAGAACATATGCCATGGTTGAGAGTGACTTTACAATGTAGGAAGAGGTGATTGTTGGTCTCTTCAGTTTCATTACACAAAAAGCATCTGGTCACTACTGTCCTTCCTTTCTTTTGAAGTACTTCATGTGTGAGGCAAGCCTTTTTGACCACCAACTATGAGAAACATTTTATTTTGGTGGGGGCTTGGTTCTTCCAAATGTTCTTCCACAGCTTTGTTTTCACTCCTTGAGCTATGCTATCATTTTACTTTCGTAATTTTTTTTTTTGATGAAGACAGACAAAGTTCTGTTGCCGGGACATTTCGTAAAATTATATTATAAGATCTTCAAGGAGCCCTATTAATTCTTACCAATTTTCGTGAAGGTATATGATACCATAGGGGGCAGCCAGACTGATGAGGATTTATATACCAGGTATAGTTGTCGTGTTTGTTTCTTTATCAAACTTATATCAGTCCACTACGTCTTTCAGTGATGGTATATCCATTACTGAAAAGAAAGATTCAAGTAAATTCATTATTTGTTAATTTGATTGGAGAAAAGAAAAGAGAACCATCTAATTGGCAGAACCACTATCTGCAACTCTACACTTGATGTAAGAAGCAACACCCAAAGGAGGGTTGTCCGTGAATGTGTGATCTTGAAATTGTTCGAGTTGTAAGATTGAACGACTTGGAATGTGGATATACTAGCCAAAAATAAGGAAAATGCGAAGAACTTTAGAGAAATAAAGCCAAAAATGAGAGAACCTGAGAAAGCCTCAGTTTAGCTGGTTCAAAGGAAATCACTTGGCAATCACAAGTGAAATATCTTTTTGAAATCCTTGAAAGCACTACCTATGTATTTCTCCACAAATGTGAGAACTCGAAAGCCTCAGTTGTGTTGGTTCAAAGGAAATCACATGGTAATTACATGTGAAATTTTTTGCATCTTTTTGCAAATGCTGAAGACCCCATCTGTATATTTCTCCACGAATTTGAGAACTGAAGAAAGCCTCAGTTGTGCTGGTTCAGAGGAAATACTCGGCAATCACAAGTGAAATTTAAAACCTTTTTGCAAATCCTTAAGATTTTCACAATTCCTCCCTCCTCAAAATGGACGCCAAAGATTTTCTACAGTTTGTGTAGGCCCTTTTCTTGTCCTTCATGATTGTACACAGCTGACCTAATGATGATCTGGAATACTACAAAAATCTACTTATAAGCTCTTTCTGTGTGCATGTTTTGGTCTTTGCTAAAGGCATATGACGGTGTGCTCCAAACACTTCCATAAGGCTGCATATTTGCAGCTCGTATGATGCTGCAAATGTACACTTGCAGATGACTTTTTCTCTATCATCAGAAATCTCAACTTTCTTTTTGAAGCTGATGCTGAACTTTTTAGATTTACTGCAGTTGATTCTCGTACTTGCTATTTGAATTGCTCTTGCAGGTTTCTGTGTCATTTATTGTTCCTCCTTAGTTTGAAAAGTTTGGATCTTGAGGTTCAATGTTGTTGAGTATGCCAGTATGGAAATGGTGAAAGCTTCTAGCCATAGTCGAGTTTTAAAATTTAACTTCATAAAATTTCTTCTGAGATACATTGTCCAAAAAGAATATTTTCTTATTGCAGTACAGATCTTCAATCTTATATCATGTATATCATCTGAGAAAGTTTAATTTAATAATGCTCACTAGCAGTGGCTTGATTAGTTATTATCTACTAGTAAATTGCAAGCAATTACTATTGAGTTTAACTCTCTGATCTTTGCAGAGATGATGATTGGTCCATTGAAGGGAAGACTAATACTCTTTCATTCCCATCATACTATATCGACGAGAATGTGAGTTAACATGTTCCAGTGACTGTGAATAGTTGTTGTCCACCTTATTTACTGGCGCCCCAAGGCCCAATCTCTAAGGGAGCCATACCTGTATAGCCTGACATAAAATAAATACATTGTGAAGTCTGATGACTTTCTTTTGATCAGCTCAGAGTTGTCCTTGCACATAATAAATTACTCATGAAATAGCCTCCTTGGTTCTTATTTTACCCTTTTCCCGAATCCTAGTTTTTTCTCTTGGGGACTGGCTGTATGCAAGTCATGTAAAGCTGTGTTAGTTCTTCACTTCTTTGTCATGCAACATACTATCTGTTCTCATTTCATTTTCCCATGCTTTCAGATGCTAGCATTTGACTTCCTACACTAGAACGAAACTCTATTAGGTGAATGTAATAGTTTCATGGTTATAAAAGCTGAGATTATATTTCTTATGGCATTCATTGCCGTCATATCAGTAAGATTTCTTGTATATTAATGAAACAGAGTTTTGCTAGTAGTGGTTGTCTCTTCTTGGAAATCTTTGAAATCTTGTCGATTTTTTGGGGTTTCGGTGACTATTTTTGTCATATTGCGTTCTTATCTTGGAACTGAACTTTTTTTCTGTAATTACTATGCTTTGTCTTTTCTAGGCAGTTGTCTGCTTGGATGGAGATGGCTGCAAAATTCGAGCTGGATCAGTTACAAATGAAGGAGATATGAATCTTGATACGTCAATTGCTTGTGATTCATGTGATCTATGGTATGGTAATCAATTTTCTTACTCTAATATTGACTGTTTTAGTAAATAATTGCCAACTGATAAGTTGAATAATTCTATGTTCTGGTTTATGTGAAAAGATGAATACAGCCCTATGTTATTTTGTTTTCCTTCTCCGTTTTTCTCATTGCCTGTTGAAAGAATGATTGCCTTTGTGTATATATGAAGCACTGATGGAACAGAATGTTGTGATGTATTCAGAAGGTATGTATAAAATTGATAACATCATAGTTATGGACCTAAGATGCAGTAAGGAGAGTGATCTACAGATGGATGGTATAAGCTTTGCAACATGGCACATTTGATGAGAGCTTGAGAAGTACTGCATGGGCTTCGCCAGACATACTCTTAATTGTGGAATTTCTTGAAATATTTACATATTCTACAATAGTTTACTCCATCCATCTCAAAATTTGGCCTACTTTGACTTGCACAAGGTACCCAAATGGATATTCTTGTTGCGTATGTTAGACTGTTCCACATTGGTTGCTGGAATGGACTGTTGTCTCCTCATATGGTGTTGGGGAATCTTAATATCATGACCTAGAGTTGAGTTCAACCCAACATCTATTCCGCTTAGCATGGTAACGGAGACAGACCCATCTAAAAGCCTGCTTATGTGTCTTCTAAATGATGTTATCACTTTCTCCAGCAGTGGAGTTCTCCTTTACTTTTCTCCGACTGTATACTTAAACTTAGGAAGTGCTTCATGCAGCTGAAGTTCTTAATTCCCTGCTTTTTTCAAGGGTTTCACCTCTGATTGATTCGTTGCATATATTTGAGTAGGTATCATGCCTTTTGTGTTGGATTTGACCCTGAGGACACTTCTGAAAGTACATGGCTATGCCCAAGGTAAGCAAACATGAATATTTAGTTCCACATTCTTTGTTTATATGTGTATTTAGTAGCCATGTGTGACTTGTGTTTTTTTGAAACTATGCAAATATTATGATGATTTGTATTTAATTACTGCAATTATGCCTAGGATACTTATAATTGGTTAGGGTTTGTAATCATGCCTAAAATCATAATTTGTAGTTTATATTTTTTGAATAAGGTAAAGTATATTACTAACAATTGGGGAAACCCTGTATACAAGCAGTATACCAAAAAGAAGAGAACCTACACCAAAATATGGTTCTCAACAAAAGAGACCAATCCTCTATACCAATAGGGACCTCTTAAGTACATCAAAAAGAAACTAGACAGTAGACACAGTAGGCTACTTTGCAAGTTTACAATAACTTGTTCCACCTCTTCAACTGCCCTCCTATTTCTCTCTTTCCAAATAACCCACATAATTGCTGAAGGAGTCCCGCTCTCCATGCCCTTGGACTTCTCTTCCCCCTCCGGTGAGTTCAACTTTGCAATGCCTCCTTCATTATGCCCGACATCATCCATTGCTTTCCAAACAAATTCAGAACCACCCGCCATAACCGATTAACCACTTTACAATGCAATAGTAGATGATGTACATCTTCACCTGAGCTTTTGCACATAAAACACTAACTGACACAAATGATCCTCCTCTTTTTCAAATTTTCAGCTGTCAAGACTCAGCATCGCACCCCATGCCACTAACCATGCGAAAAGACCCACCTTTTTCGGTACTCTAGGAATCCAAATAGCATGTGAGGAAATATACATTCTTCTCTCACCAATAAGCTCTTGTAATAAGATTTGACTTAAAAAATCCATTTCCACTCTCCCACCACCTCCCTGCATCTGATGTATTGTTTGGTGTGTCCAACCCATACAGCATCTCAACCAAATTATGAAATTCTTCTATCTCCCAATCCTGCAGGTTTCTTTTGAATCTTAAATTCCAGTGAATTGCCCCCTCATGAGACCTACAAATTTGTTGGACTGTCATCTCTCTGACAAGATACAGTATATATGTTAGAGAAGGCTTCCGATCATATAGTTTGTATTATCTTTTTAATTTACCAAGAATGTCCTACCATTTTTGAGGGAATAACAGAGTTTTACAATCTTTTCAGTCTATTTCATCAAAGGAGCTTTAGCATAATGTTTGTTATATCAAGACATGGATCTTTCACAAACTATTGGATACTATGATGTAGATTGAGCAAGTTCTCCTTTAGATAGACTATTGAGCGGGGAAGTAGAAGATTGAGCTGTACCCCTTTTAGCTTGTGAATTTCTCTAGCCAAAACAGCTTCTACAAGAGTTTATGTATAATGAAGTTAAATAGATGAAGCTGATATGTAATCAATTTGGCCCTTCAGATCGTCCCAATCCGTTTTTTCATGAAAGAACAAAAACTCATAAAGGTGACTTCACATTATACTAGACAGAAAATTAAATTTGGATGTATTGTCATTGGTTTCGCTATCTCAAATTACCAACTTGTAGATCCTTGTATTAAATTCCTTACAAGTCTTCGGATTGAATGTAGTTTTACAAGTCTAGACATATAACATGCCTAGAATATTCAGGATTGGTTAGGATCTGTTGTCTTGCTCAGAATTATACATAAAATGTCTAATTTGCATAAAATACCACCTCCAAAAAATTCCTTCTTAAAATCCCTTCTACATATACTTTTATTAGTCAACGTATCTTTGGATGGAGGTAGGTTGATATTTTCATCTTGAGCACCTGCTGTGGTTCTAAACATAATTCTTATCGTTATCTCGCTGTGCAGATGTGTTGACAAGCTACCCGAAAAGTCAGCACCTTACAAGAAGTTTGGTCCAGAAAATGCCAGCAATAATTGTTTGCTTGAGGCTTCTTTTTCAGGGGAAGTGTCTGTATCTGTTGCTGATGCTGGTGAGACGGCTGTTGTCATCTCAATTGTTGAGAGGAACAATCAGGGTGAAATACCAGGCAGAAAACTTTCAAATCTAGATACTAAAGAGGCTATAAATTATGGCATTATGGTCCCTGATCCTGTTCCTGATACTCCCAGTATAGAACTGTCCTTGCGACAAAATGAATGTCCAGATTCTGCGCAGCCTGCTACCCCTGTGGATGTGAAGTCTGATGCATCGACGCAGTTATGTAATAATGAACTGGTTCAACCAAATCTAGATCTTTATCTGGGATTGTCTGAGAACTCATGTTCAGCATCTACTGGTATGCTTAAAATGTTTCGGGAATTTCTTTTGTTCCTTTGGATTGGGAAGATCTATCTTAAGCTGGGGCAGATAAAATAGCTAAGCTATTAATGTTCTATGCATCTCCAGTAGACATAACAAATATGAAGGTAGCTGGAGATCAAGTACTTCAAGCTGCACAACCGAAGAATACATCAGAATGCCTTGGTCCAGGTATATGACCGTAGGCCGTAGCAGACAACTTTTACAAATATTGGATGAGCATTGTTGCTTCCTGAAAACTGTTAGTTCGTTATAAACTTTATTGAGATGTACATACATGCTTGCATATTTTTCTTCTCTGAAGTGTTTGCGGTTGATGTGTCAGGTGAAGAAGTGATGCCTGATAAGAACGAGGACAAGGTTGTGGCCTCCAGTGCAAAGAGAAAGCGCAGAGAAAACAGGTATTATGCAATCAAACCTCTTCATTTGATTTATATAGGATCATTATTTCTGATTATCTTAAGGTTTAAATCCTGATGCTAGCATCCAGTCTGACAAAGTTGTAACATCCTTTGTGATGATCTTTGTTTTACATGGGTTACTTAAGTGGCTTAAACTCAGTTGCTAGTGACTAGTTGACAAAACATGTGGGCTAATAGTTGTGCATCATTTGGCATGACTCTTCTGGAGCTGGATTTGCCCCTGTAATACATATTAGTAAAATTGCGATGTTCCATGTGACTGAAGTCACTGAACAACTTTGATCTTTTTATTACTATTTAGGACAGAGAAACTAAGGATAGACATCGAATTGTAATGCATCCTCATATTTTTTGTGATTGGTATAATTAAACATCTAGATATTTTCAAATGTTACATGCAGTCTGCTAGTTGCCTATTAATTTTCTTTTTCTTTGTACTGGTTGGAACTTCATTTTTTCTTTCTGTAAGTGATAAAGGCATGTCAAGTCCTATTAATTGGCCGGAAAGGTTCAGACTCTTCGGGGACCTGACCTGGGATTCTTTTTGAAACTTCTTGCACACTGATAAGATCTTAATCGCGTAATCTGGTATTTCACTATTCCAAATTTATAAACCTAATCAATTTTTGAAAATGATTCAATGTTTCTTTCCAGTTTCCCCATATTCATCTGTATTGGGTTCGAATAAAATATAATCCTATGAAGCATGAGTCGTAAGTACCTATCACTAGTCTGTTTTGTTGTCATGATAAGCTAGTCTTCTGGAGATATAATAATCATCAAGTGCTATAGAAGTTAAGCTCTCTAAATAGCTACTATCATTCTATCTGAAACCTGGTAGAACCAAATATTCAACAGCTGCAACATTCTTTATTAAGTTTGCTTTTGTCCTTTCATTACTATTAGGATTGCCTATAGTTCTGATAGTGATTGCAGAAATGCTGATGATGGAGGGATTAGAGCCAAAACGGAGCTTGCCTATGATTTGAAGAGAGTTAAAATCGAGGGAAGCAGTGAGCAAATTAATGCAAAGGACCAACCTCCAGTATCTGCTTCAGACAACTCCGATAAACCTCGAGTAATCATCTCGAAGGACAAGAAACTGAAATGTAAACCTGAAAATAAAGATCTTAGCTCTGACATAATGAATATAGTTAAAGGAACAGGTCGTAAAACTTTGAAGAAAGTGCAGGATGGAATGTCCTCTAAACAAAGAGAAAGTGCAGCTCGCCTGAGGGTTAAAAAGATCATGCGGAGAACTGGTGATGAGGACTCATCAGTGCTAGTTGAAAATCTAAGGAAAGAAATTAGAGAAGCTGTTCGTAACAAGTCTTACGGGGATAAAGGGGAAAACCAGCTTGATCCAAAACTTCTGACTGCTTTTAGAGCTGTTGTGACAGGATCTTCAACTGAAACTAAGAAGCCTTCTGTGGATCTGAAGGCAAAGAGGTCACTGTTGCAGAAGGGAAAAGTACGTGAAAACCTAACCAAAAAAATTTATGGTATTGGAGGAAGACGACGGCGAGCATGGACTCGCGATTGTGAAGTAGAATTTTGGAAATACAGATGCTCAAACATGTCAAAGCCTGAGAAGATTCAGACATTGAAGTCGGTTCTTGACCTCCTGAGAGATGATTCAGAGAATGCAGCGACAAAGCCTGTGAATGAAGGGGAAGGAAAGTCTTCCATTCTTTCAAGGCTATATTTAGCAGATAATTCGGTTTTCCCAAGAAAGGAGGATATCAAGCCTATCTCTACCCTTACTGTTGTTGCTGATCAAAACAAAGAAAATGGATCAACATCAAACACTTCAGCAACATCTTTTCCTAGTCCATCCAATATAGTTCCACCTGCAAATGTGGCTTCTCTGGTGGTGGCTTCTTCCTTGGAAATTAAGCGGGCCAAGATAAGTGTCCCGACCACTAAGGCTGATAATACCAGAAATGTACTTCCAATCAAAGGCACTGATAGGCCGTCTACATCAACCTCAAGTGGTTTGAAGTTGGGTACCAAGGAGGAGATAACAGTAAAATGTGATAATACAAGGAGTGATAAGAGGAAGTGGGCCCTAGAGGTTCTTGCAAGAAAAACAGCAGCAACAAGCAAGAGTGGAACCCTGGAAAATGAAGAGGACAGTGCAGTGCTGAAAAATAATTATCCTTTGCTGGTATGTTAATATTTTTTCCTTCTGTACCATTTGTTTGCTGCCTATTGTTCTGCACCTGCTCATTTCTTGTTTCTGAACTTTTGAGCAGGCTCAGCTACCGAAAGACATGCGGCCAGCTTTGGCACCCAGTCGTCATAATAAAATCCCCATGTCCGTCAGGCTGGTAAGCACTGTCCTTTCCATTTAAAGTTTTTTCCAAGTTACTCGTTCCCCAGGGTGAAAATTTTGTTATTCTATTCTCTTTGATATTCAAGGTGTTAGAATGTTAGAGTAAGGCCTGATTTGTTTGCACTTAATGAAGGTCTTAATCTTAATTATTCAGATCTCAGTCATTAAGTCTGTTTGTTTTTAGGTCCGCATCTTAATCATTAAGTGTGATTATCTTAAAATTCACAAGCACTTAAGGGGTTGGGTTTGAATAGATATGAATGATTAAGATCTATAACAAAGTTTTATTATAATTAAGATGTCTACTTTCACCTATTGCCCACAACCACCATCACCGCAAATCACCATCTCCCACCACCACCATCCTCAACCACAACCACTACCACCGCCAATCACCACAGTCAGTCGTCACTACCATTAACCACCATTTACGATCATCATCACCAACCACCATTGCATCCACTAATCACTACCGATGATCACCGCCATTAGCCATCACTATATTTCCTTAGCTAAGTATACTAGGCTCACTCCTACACGGAGGTGGAGGTGTGTTTAGCTCTTGAGTTAGGTGAAATGCAGGTTGAGTGTTTCACCTTCCACAGATAGCTCCAGTTCAGACACCAAAACATTAAGACTCACGTCTCGTCACCCATTGGCTTTGTCTTGAATGAGACAGCACGAAACAAAAACTGTTTCACTTAATTATAGTTTTTTTAGTTCCTTTGTCAATATAATTGTTGTTTGTGTCTATAGTCATCATTCTTGAATTGAATACAATTTCTTTTTTTCTTCATTTGCATCTTTCTTCCTTAAAGCCCACACTTCATTCGTGCTTTGCGCTTAATGCCGGAAAATTCACAACACTTCTTTTTCTTGTTTTTTTTCATCTGCTTTACACTCTATTGAAGCAGCGAGGCATTTGCTACTGAAAGCACTATCGTGAAATATGTCTCTGTATTTTGTTTCCTATTTGGTCTTTGATTCTCAAATATGGTGGATAACCCTGAACTCCTAGGAGATAGCTATATTATCTTAGGTAGCTAATCATTCTCACCCTAGATATTTACATTATCACCACAATTCCGCCAGCATCTATTCTATATGTTGATTGACCCTTGTTTATCCTTCACTTGTCATAATAGGATCTATTCAAAGTCTTATCGCTTTGGGTAGAATTGGAACAATACAGAATAATGACATATCAAAATCCCTAGTTAGTATGTTGTTTATTGGATTACAGATTGATAAACCCAGAGATGAATGGTGCACCATTTTTATTACATGTTACCTTTCTCAAAAAATAGTGCAGTTTTTCCCTCTATAATCTAAACAGATATGAATCATAGGGGATTTTTTTCCCTTATAAAATGTTATCCGTCTTTAATCAGTATATAGGTTACACTTCAGGGGATTTTCTCTGTTCTCCTATAACCGCAGCAAATCACTCTTCTTGGTTATTTATCATTTATCAAATTTTGTCCACTATTTTTTCTCTCAGGCTCAACTTCACCGTCTCACTGAGCACCTTCTAAAGAAAGCAAATCTGCCAGTTATGCGCAGAACAGCAGAAACAGAATTGGCAATTGCAGACGCGGTTAATATTGAAAAGGAGGTTGCTGATAGGTCTAATAGCAAACTAGTATATATAAACCTCTGCTCACAAGAACTGCGCAGATCAGACAATGCCAGTAATGTTGGTGTTGCTGAGTCAAGTCCTTGCCAAAATTCAGAAGTTCTAACCAACTCATCAGAAGAAGTAAGCGATGTCCATTCTTCTGATCCAGCAGTCAATGAAGCGCTAAGAAATGCAGGACTTTTGTCTGATTCACCTCCAAATAGTCCAAGTTGTGCCTTGGAGGAAGTCAAAGAGGAAATTTGCATATCAAAAGAAGTTGAAGATCACGGGCCAGAGAATGTGTTTGAAGTGGATGATCCTCCAGAACTTGATATATACGGGGATTTTGAATATAATTTGGAGGATGATGACTTTTCTGGTGCTGGAACTTCAATGATCTCTGCGCTGCAGCCAGAAGAATCTAAATTGAAAGTTGTCTTCTCCACAATCAACCCTGTGGGATCTGATGGCTCTTTGGAACTTCAAAATCTCGAAAAAGAGGACATTCTTGAAGGTCCCGTAGACACATCTTCGTTGAGTGGGTGCGAAACAAGTGGTGTGGTTGTAAGCTCAATCGCAGCTGACCAGACGGAAAATTGCCTTGGTCATAGTTCCCCTGTTGATGAAGACCTCTCTGTTGTAGACTGTGAAGAGTTGTACGGACCAGATAAAGAGCCGCTGATTGAGAAGTATCCTGAGATGGCATCAGTCAAGCTTGATGAACTGGCTATGGACAATGAAGTTCAACAAAGCAATGGAGTTGATGAATCCAAACAGGCTTCAGAGTCCTCAGAACAGGGAAATGGTAGCAGCTCCACTGCTTCCAAATGCCCAAACTCACCTAACAAGCTTGCCAAAAGGGAAAACCTAGAAATGAACAGGAAATCGAAATCCTCTGCTGACAAGGAATCAGGCAGCAATAGCTCTGTATCAACGAAGGTACTAAATGAGCACTTACTTTCGTGTTTATCAGGGTTCACCAACAATTAAGGGGAATATTCTAAAGACTCATGTAGCATGCTTTGTCGATTTCTTCCTGGAATGTTTTCCTTCAGGTTCTAATTAAATGATATTCTGGCAGGTCAAAGCATACGTGAAGGAGCACATCAGACCACTCTGCAAGAGCGGGGTGATCTCTGTTGATCAATACAGGTGGGCTGTGGACAAAACTACTGAGAAAGTCATGAAGTATCACCCAAAGGACAAAAATGCAAATTTTCTCATAAAGGAAGGAGATAAAATTAAGAAACTTGCAGAGCAATACGTCGAGACAGCTCAACATACAACAAAATAAATAGCTGCCTACTGATAGTTACGCGATGTACAGCATTCGACTCCTGGCTTTTCTTTCCTATTCTTTTGCATATTGCTTCTGTTTTTTTTGTATTTGTACTGAAGCTTAAAAAGTTACAGTAAGGGACTAGGGTGATGTAACTGTAATTTAGTCTGAGTCCCAACATCTAGTGAATGAAACGACTAGACAGACTAATTTTAAATGCAGAATGCTGCATCATTAGGTGGGAACATACATTGTAACTATGTCTTAGTTTGTATAAAGATAAGAAAATATAGAGATTTTTTTTTTTTTTTATGACAAGGAAAATCCGCAGCCGCTATCCTTTGGGTGCGCACAGGGTAAAACCCCCGCTCCTATGCAATAGCTCGCAAACCACGTAGGAGAGGTATTCGTATGTTTTAGCACGATTAGGAATTTTTTATTTTTTCTTGTAAGAGTCGTATATGACTATCAATCATGACAAATATTGAAATGGCCAAACGACCGTTTGGGTGAGTTGTCAACATAATTTGTTTGTCACTATAAGTCCCACGTTTTGTCTGTTTTAGTTAATCCAAAAATTCGTTATCCCTTTTGGCTTTTTGCCCCTTTTAAATTATGACTCTTTTAGCTCCGAACTCTTAAATACAACTAGCAAAAGGGATGAGCACTTTGAAGGGAATCTCCAATATGTTAATTTTAACAACTCTTGTAGAGACACTTCTTATTAATTGTTTGATCCTAAAAAAGATGTTAAGTTGTATCCCTAGTAAAATATATAATGAAATAATCTTTAAGTTTGAATGCAAATTCAAGGATCGAAACAGTCAAAGATGCAATGACTTTAAAACTGATTTAATAAGAGAAATCATATCAATATTAAGGTCGAAGAGTTCACGGTTTGATTAGTAATTGATCCAAATCAGAAATCGAATTAAATCGATTAAACAAATTGAGTTTGTTAGTGTGACATTTTAATATATATCATATGTCACATAATGTATCATGTTATGTCCATTGGTGGACATTATTACACCAACAAAGATAAATTTGTGTTTGATTTGATTTTAAATTTAAAAAAGCGATATTTTATTTTTAAAAAACTGATGAAAAAACCAACAAATTATATACATAATTTTTATAACTATATATACACAATATATTAAATTTTATAAATAATTTTTCATTAAAATTTTATTTATCTCAAAAGGCTCTTGGAAATGTGAGTTTATGTTAAGAGAAATGGGTCCAGAGTAAATTGGTCAGTTAATTTGAATATTAAAGTGGGTGAGTTTGATTTTCAAAATAAAATAATATACGAAATCAATCATAATTCTTAAATAGGAAAAAGACATCAAGTCTACAAAGTTTGAGGGATAGTTTTAGGTTGGAATATATTTGGATCAATAAATAAATAAAAAGATATTTGTAAATCATTTTCATACGTCGAAATTATTTTTGGCCCTGTTTCTGTTCTTTTGTATCACTTTTTGCAGATATGATTATAAATTTTGATTGTCATTATAAATTACAAATTAGGAGGCATTTTTTAAATACTTAAATATGTTACTCAAACGACTATGAATGACTATTATCTACTTTTTGAGTCAATAAATATCAGACCAACTCATGCCATTAATAAGGTCTTGATGGATGCGCATAAAAAATTTCGGCAAAAAACAAGTGGGGTTCACGTATAACAAAAAAATCATGGACTATAGCACACGTAAAATGGTAAATTCGGTCATTTTCGCATTGGGGCTATTTTGAACTTGAAAATGCATCCGTTTGCCCCTCCGGACCAACTCACATCATTAATAAGGTCTTAACAGACGCCCATAAGAATTTTTGGCCAAAAACAAGTCGGGTTCACGTATCACAAAAAATTCATAGACTATAACACACGTAAAACGGTAAATTCGGTTATTTATGCATTGGGGCTATTTTGAACTTGAAAATGCGTTCGTTTGCCCCTCCGGACAACCTCACGCCATTAATAAGGTCTTAACGGACGCCCACAAGAACTTTAGCAAAAACAAGTAGGGTTCACGTATTACCAAAAATCTATGGACACACATAAAACGGTAAATTCGGTCATTTTCGCATTGGGGCTATTTTGAACTTGAAAATGAGTCTGTTTCCCCTTCGGACCAAATCACGCCATTAATAAGGTCTTAACGGACGCCCATAATTTTTTTTGACCAAAAACAAGTCGTGTTCATGTATCACCAAAAAATCACACGTAAAATAGTAAATTCGGTTATTTCCGTATTTGGGATAATTTGAACTAGAAAATGCGTTTGGTTGCCCCTCCGGACCAACTCACGCCATTAATAAGGTCTCAGCAGACGCCCATAAGAACTTTCGGCCAAAAACAAGTCGGATTCACGAATCACAAAAAATCTATGTACTATAACACACGTAAAATGGTAAATTCGGTCATTTCTGCATTGGGGCTATTTTGAACTTGAAAATGCATTTGTTTTCCCCTTCAGACCAAATCATGCCATTAATAAGGTCTTAACAGACGCATATAAAAAATTTCGGCCAAAAACAAGTCGGGTTCACGTAACACCAAATATTCATGGACGATAGCACATGTAAAATGTTAATTTGATCATTTCTGCATTGAGGCTATTTTGAACTTGAAAATGCGTCCGTTTGCTCCTACAAACCAACTCACGCCATTAATAAGGTCTTAGCAGACGCCCATAAAAAATTTCAGCCAAAAACGAGTTAGGTTCACGTATCACCAAAAATCCATGGACTATAGCAAATGTCAAATAATATATTCGGTCATTTCCGCACTGGGGCTATTTTGAACTTCAAAATGCGTCTGTATTCCCTTCTGGACCAACTCACGCCATTGATAAGGTCTTAATGGATGCCTATAAGAAATTTCGATAAAAAATAAGTCGGGTTCACGTATCACCAAAAATTCATGGACTATAGCACACGTAAAACGGTAAATTCGATCATTTTCAAATTAGGGCTATTTTTAACTTGAAAATGCTTCAGTTTTCCTCTCTGGACAACCTCACGCTATTAATAAGGTCTTAACGGAGACCCATAAGAAAATTTGGCCAAAACAAGTAGGGTTTACGTATCACCAAAAATCCATGGACTATAGCACACGTAAAATAGTAAATTCGGTCATTTCCGCATTGGGGCTATTTTGAACTTGAAAATGTGTATGTTTGCCCCTCTGGACCAACTCATGCCATTGATAAGGTCTTAGTAGACGCCCATAATTTTTTTTGGCCAAAAACAAGTTAGGTTAACGTATTACAAAAATCCATGGACTATAGCACACGTAAAATGGTAAATTCGGTAATTTCCACATTGGGCTATTTTGAACTTGAAAATGCATCCGTTTGCCCCTCCGAACCAACTCACGCCATTAATAAGGTCTTAACGGATGCCCATAAGAACTTTCGACAAAAAACAAGTCGGGTTCACGTATCACCGAAAATCTATGGATTATAGGACACGTAAAATGGTAAATTCGATCATTTCCGCAATGGGGCTATTTTGAACTTGAAAATGTGTCCGTTTTCCCATTCGAACCAAGTCACACCATTAATAAGGTCTTAACGGACTCCCATAAATAATTTTGATCAAAAACAAGTCGGGTTCACGTATCATCAAAAATCCATAGACTATAACACATGAAAAATGTTAAATTCAATCATTTCTCCATTGGGGCTATTTTGAACTTGAAAATGCATTTTTTCTCTCCGGACCAACTCACACCATTAATAAGATCTTAATGGACGCCCATAAAAAATTTCGACAAAAAACAAGTCGGGATCACGTATCAACAAAAATCTTTGTAGTATAGCACACGTAAAATGGTAAATTCGGTCATTTCTACTTTGGGGCTATTTTAAACTTGAAAATGCGTCCGTTTTACCCTACGAACAAACTCATGCCATTAATAAGTTCTTAACGGACGCCTATAAAAAATTTCAGCCAAAAACAAGTCGGGTTCACGTATCACTAAAAATTCATGGACTATAGCACACGTAAAATGATAAATTCGATCATTTTCGCATTGAGCTATTTTGAACTTGAAAATGCGTCTGTATGCCCTTCCGGTCCCACTCATGCACGCCATTGATAAGGTCTTAGTGGAAACCCATAAAAAAATTCAGACAAAAACAAGTCGGGTTCACGTATCACAAAAAATCTATGGACTATACATATAACAGTAAATTCGGTCATTTCCACATTGGAGCTTTTTTTAACTTGAAAATGCGTCAGTTTTCCCCTCTGGACAACCTCACACCATTAATAAGGTCTTAACAGAATCCCATAAGAAATTTCAGCCAAAAACAAGTCAGGTTCACATAACACCAAATATCCATGGAGTATAGCACATGTAAAACGGTAAATTAGGTCATTTCCGCATTGGGGCTATTTTGAAGTTGAAAATGCGTCTGTTTTTCCCTTCGGACCAACTCAAACCATCAATACCATAAAAATTTTTGGTCAAAAATAAATTTGAGTTCACGTATCACCATAAATCCATGGACTATAACGCACATAAAACGATAAATTTTATTATTTCTGCATTGGGCTATTTTGAACTTGAAAAATGCATCTGTTTTCCCCTTCAGACAAACTCACGCCATTAATAAGGTCTTAATAGACGGCTATAAAAAAATTAGGCCAAACAAATCAGGTTTACATATCACCAATAATTCCAGGACTCTAGCACACGTAAAATAATAAATTCAATCATTTCCGCATTGAGACTATTTTGAACTTGAAAATTCGTCCGTTTGTCCCTCCGAACCAACTCACGTCATTAATAAGGTCTTAACGGACGCCATAAAAACTTTCGGCCAAAAAGACGTCGGGTTCACGTATCATCAGAAATTCATGGACTATATAGCACACGTAAAACAATAAATTTGGTCATTTCCGCATTAAGGATATTTTAAACTAAAAAATGCATCCGTTTTCCCCTCTGAACAAAATCACGTCATTAATAAGGTCTTAACGGACGCCTATAAAATTTTTGGCCAAAATCAAGTCGGGTTCACGCATCACCAAAAATCCATGGACTGTATCACACGTGAAAAGGTAAATTCGGTCATTTCTGCATCAGGGGTATTTTGAATTTGAAAATGCGTCCATTTTCCCCTCCGAACCAACTCCCGCAATTAATAAGCACTTAACGGACACCCATAAAAAATTTCGGCCAAAAATTAGTCGGGTTCACGTATCACCAAAAATCTATGGACGATAGCACACTTAAAATGATAAATACGGTCATTTCTGCATTAGGGCTATTTTTAACTTGAAAATGCATCTGTTTGCCACTCCGGATCAACTCACGTCAATAATAAGTTCTTAACCGACTCTCATAAAAAACTTCAGTCAAAAACAAGTCAGGTTCACATATCAACCAAAAATCATGGACTATAGCACACGTAAAATGATAATTTTGATCATTTCCATATTAGGGCTGTTTTGAACATGAAAATGCATATGTTTGCCCCTCCGGACCAACTCACGCCATTAATAAGGTTTTATCGGACGTCCACAAAAAATTTAGGCAAAAAACAAGTTGGATTCACGTATCCTGAAAAATTCATGAACTATAGCACACGTAAAACGATAAATTCAGTCATTTTCCAAGTGGGGCTATTTCAAACTTGAAAATGCGTTCTTTTGCCCCTACGAACCAGTTCACGCCATTAATAAGGTCTTAACGGACGCCCATAATAAATTTCATCCAAAAACAAGTAGTGTTCACGTATCACAAAAAATTCATGGGCTTTAGAACACGTAAAAATAGTAAATTTGGTCATTTCCACATTGAAGCTATTTTGAACTTGAAAATGCGTCTGTTTGCCGCTCCAGACCAACTCACGTAAGTAATAAGGTCTTAATGGACGCCCATAAAAAAATTCAATCAAAACAAGTAGGGTTCACTTATCACCAAAAATCCATTGACTATAGCACACGTAAAACGGTAAATTCGGTCATTTCTGCATTGGAGCTATTTTGAACTTGAAAATGCGTTTGTTTTCCCCTTCGAACAAACTCACGCCATTAATAAGGTCTTAATAGATGCCCATAAAAAATTTCGGCAAAAAACAAGTCAGGTTCACGTATCACCAAAAATGATGAGCTATAGCACCCGTAAAACGGTAAATCTAATCATTTCCGCATTGAGGCTATTTTGAACTTGAAAATGCATTTTTTTTCCCCTCCGGACCAACTCACACCATTAATAAGGTCTTAACGGACCCCCATATAAAATTTCGGCCAAAAACAAGTCGGGTTCACGTATCCTCAAAAATCCATAGACTATAGCACACGTAAAATGGTAAATTTGGTCATTTCCGCATTGGGGCTATTTTGAATTTGAAAATCCGCCTTTTTTCCCTTCCGGACCAACTCGCGCCATTAATAAGGTCTTAACAGATGCCTGTAAATTTATTTTCCAAAAATAAGTCGGGTTCACGTATCACCAAAAATCCATAGACTATAGCACACGTAAAATGGTAAATTTGGTCATTTCCGCATTGGGGTTATTTTAAACTTGAAAATGCGCCTTTTTTCACCTCCGGACCAACTCGCGCAATTAATAAGGTTTTAACATATGCCTATAAATTTATTTTCCAAAAACAAGTCGGGTTCATGTATCACAAAAAATTTATGGAATATAGCACACGTAAAATGGTAAATTCGGCCATTTCCACATTAGGGATATTTTGAATTTGAAAATGCATCCGTTTGACCTTCCGGATCAACTCACGCCATTAATAAGGTCTTAGTGGACGCCCATAAAAAATTTCGGCCAAAAACAAGTCGGGTTCCTGTATCACCAAAAATCCATGGACTAGCACACGTAAAATTATAAATTCGGTCATTTCCGTATTGGGGCTATTTTGAACTTGAAAATGCGTTAATTTACCCTTCCAAACAAACTCACGCCATTAATAAGGTCTTAACGGATGTCTATAAAAATATCAGCCAAAAACAAGTCAGGTTCACGTATCTTCAAAAATTCATGGACTATATCACACGTAAAACGGTAAATTTCTTTCATTTTTGCATTAAGGCTATTTTGAACTTAAAAATGCATCCGTTTGCCCATCTGGACTAACTCATGCCATTAATAAGGTCTTAACAAATACCTATAAAAAATTGGTAAAAACAAGTCAGGTTCACGTATCACCAAAAATCCATGGACTATAGCACACGTAAAATGATAAATTTTATCGTTTCTGCATTGCGACTATTTTGAACTTGAAAATGCATCTGTTTGTCTCTCCAGACCAACTCACGCCATTAATAAGGTCTTAACAGACACCCATAAAAAAAATTCCGTAAAAAAGATAATCGGATTCACGTATCACTAAAAATTCATGGATTATAGCACACGTAAAAAGATAAATTCGATCATTTACATATTAGGGATATTTTGGACTTGAAAATGTGTCTGTTTGCTCCTCTTGACCAATTCGCACCATTAATAAGGTCTTAACATGCGCCCATCAAAAATTTCGATAAAAAACAAGTCGGGTTCACGTATCACCAAAAATTCATGGACTATAGCACACATAAAATGGTAAATTCCGTCATTTCCGCATTGGGGCTAATTTGAAGGTTAAAATGCATATGTTTTCCCATATGAACCAACTCACTCCATTAATAAGGTCTTAACAGACTCCCATAAAAAAATTCATCCAAAAACAAGTCGAGTTCACATATCACAAAAAAATCTTGGACAATGCACACGTAAAACGGTAAATTCGATCATTTCTGTATTTGGGATATATTGAACTTGAAAATGCTTTCGTTTGACCCTACGGATCAACTCACGCCATTAATAAGATCTTAACGGACGTCCATAAAATTTTTTGGCCAAAAGAAAGTCGGGTTCATGTATCACCAAAAATTCATGGACTATAGCACATGTAAAATGATAAATTCCGTCATTTTTGTATTGGGGCTATTTTGAAATTAAAATGGTGTCTATTTGCACCTCCAAACCAACTCACGCCATTAATAAGGTCTTAACGGAAGCCCATAAAAAATTTCAACCAAAAACAAGTCGGGTTCATGTATCTTCAAAAATTCATGGATATAACACACGTAAAACAATAAACTTCTTTCAGTTTCGCATTGGCGCTATTTTGAATTTGAAAATACATATCTTTGTCCATCTAGACTAATTCACCCCATTAATAGGGTCTTAACGGACGCCTATAAAAAATTTCGGTTAAAAACAAGTTATGTTCACGTATCACGAAAAATTCAGACTATAACACACATAAAACGATAAATTTGGTCATCTCTGCATTGCAGATATTTTGAACTTGAAAATGCGTCTATTTGCCCCTCCGGACCAACTCACTCCATTAATATGGTATTAACAGATGCCCATAACAAAATTCGCCTAAAAACAAGTTGGGTTCACGTATCACTAGAAATTTATGGACTATAGCACACGTAAAATGATAAATTCAGTCATTTCTGCATTGGGACTATTTTGGACTTGAAACTGTGTCTGTTTGCCCCTCTGGACCAACTCACACCATTAATAAGGTCTTGACGGATGCCCACAAAAAATTTCAGCCAAAATCAAGTCGGGTTCACGTGTCACAAAAAATCCATGGAAATAACACACGTAAAATGGTAAATTCGGCCATTTCCGCAATGGAGCTATTTTGACCTTGAAAATATTTCCGTTTGCCCCTCCGGACAAACTCACGCCATTAAAAAGGTCTTAACAGACGCCTATAAAAAATTTCAGTCAAAAACAAGTCGAGTTCACGTATTACCAAAATCAATGAGCTATTGCACACGTAAAATGGTAAATCTAGTCATTTCCGCATTGAGGCTATTTTAAACTTGAAAATGCATTTGCTTGCCCCTCCGGACCAACTCACGCCACTAATAAGGTCTTTACAGACGCCCATAAAAAATTTCGGCCAAAAATAAGTTGGGTTCACGTATCACCAAAAATTCATGGACTATATAGCACACGTAAAATGGTAAATTTGGTCATTTCCGCATTGGCGCTATTTTGAATTTGAAAATGTGTCCGTTTGTCCCTCAAGACCAACTCACGCCATTAATAAGGTCTGAATGGACGCCCATAAAAAAATTCGGCCAAAAATAAGTCAGGTTCAGGTATCAGCTAAAATCCATAGACTATAGCACACATAAAATGGTAAATTCAGCCATTCCACATTAGGGCTATTTTGAATTTAGAAATGCGTCTGTTTGACCCTTCGGATGACCTCACAGCATTAATAAGGTCTTAATGTATGTCCATAAAAAATTTCGGCCAAAAATAAGTCAGTTTCCTGTATCACCAAAAATCCATGGACTACACGTAAAATCATAAATTCGGTCATTTATGTATTGGGGCTATTTTGAACTTGAAAATGCGTCTGTTTGCTCCTCCAAACCAACTCACACCATTAACAAGGTCTTAACGAAAGTCCATAAAAAATATCTACCAAAAACAAGTTGGGTTCACGTATCTTCAAAAATTCATGGACTATTATCAAACGTAAAACGGTAAATTTCTTTCATTTTTGCATTGGGGTTATTTTGAACTTAAAATGCGTCTGTTTGCCCATCCGGACTAACTCACGCCATTAATAAGGTCTTAACGGATGCCTATAAAATATTTCGGTAAAAAATAAGTCAGGTTCACGTATCACCAAAAATTCATGGACTAGCACACGTAAACCGATAAATTTTGTCATTTCTGCATTGCGGCTATTTTGAACTTGAAAATGCATCTGTTTTCCCCTCCGGGCCAACTAACGCCATTAATAAGGTCTTAACAAACGCCCATAAAAAATTTGAGCCAAAAATAAGTCGGATTCACGTATCACTAAAAATCCATGGACTATAGCATACGTAAAACGATAAATTCGGTCATTTCCGTATTAGGGCTATTTTGGACTTGAAAATGTGTCTGTTTCCCCCTCTTGACCAACTCACACCATTAATAAGGTCCTAACAGACGCCCATAAAATTTTTGGTAAAAAACAAGTCGGGTTCACGAATCACCAAAAATTCATGAACTATAGCACACATAAAATGGTAAATTCCGTCATTTCCGCATTGGGGCTATTTTGAAGGTTAAAATGCATCTGTTTGCCCCTCCGAACCAACTCACGATATTAATAAGGTCTTAAAAGATGCCCATAAAAAATTTCATCCAAAAATAAGTCGAGTTCACATATCACCAAAAATACTTGGACTATAGCACACATAAAACGGTAAATCTGGTCATTTACGTATTGGAGCTATTTTGAACTTGAAAATGCGTCTGTTTGACCCTCCGGATAAACTCACGCCATTAATAAGGTTTTAACGAATGTCCATAAAAAATTCCAGTCAAAAACAAGTCGGGTTCCTATATCACCAAAAATCCATAGATTATAGCACACGTAAAATGATAAATTCGGTCATTTTTCGTATTGGGGCTATTTTGAAATTCGAAAATGCGTCTGTTTTCCCCTCCAAACCAATTCACGCCACTAATAAGGTCTTAACGGAATCCCATAAAAAATTTCGGCCAAAAATAAGTCGGGTTCATGTATCTTCAAAAATTCATGGATATTGCACACGTTTTATTGTTCCTCGATATGGTCCATTTAACAAAGGATCATACATTTTAGGCACGTATTATTTTTTAGTATCATCATTACACAATCTAGTCCTTGTTTCGAGTATATCCAGAGAAAGAGATTCCTTGTCTAGAATTTCAAGTTGATTTAAAAATTCCTTATTCAGATTATTACTTTTTTCTTTGTTGGTAGAAACCCACTGAGTGTCCAGTTCATTAGGGAGCGTTTTTTGGTAAAACGGTAAATTTCTTTCATTTTCGCATTGGCGCTATTTTGAACCTGAAAATACGTTCGTTTTCCCATCTAGACTAATTCACGCCATTAATAAGGTCTTAACGGATGCCTATAAAAAATTTTGGCCAAAAACAAGAAATGTTCACGTATCACCAAAAATTCATGGACTATAACACACGTAAAACGGTAAATTTGGTCATTTCTGCATTGCACATATTTTGAACTTGAAAATGCGTTCGTTTGCCCCTCAGGACCAACTCACACCATTAATAAGGTATTAACAGACGCCCATAAAAAAATTCGGCCAAAAACAAGTCGGCTTCACGTATCACTAAAAATTCATGGACTATAGCACACGTAAAACTGTAAATTCAGTCATTTCTGCATTGAGACTATTTTGGACTTGAAAGTGTGTCTGTTTACACCTCTGGACCAACTCACACCATTTATAAGATCTTAACGGATGCCCATAAAAAAATTCTATCAAAAACAAGTCGGGTTCACGTATCACCATGGAATATGCAGCTTGAAGTTCGGTTAGCTTTGTCAAACATTTAAGCAAGGCTTTTTCATTAAATGCTAATTCTTTTATTAATTGGTAAGTAGTATTTTCTAGGCGTTTTAATAAGATTAGTTTAGTCTAATTTATGAAGAGAGAAAAGGGTAAATTAGTATTGATCTATTTCATATTAATTGATTACTTTCCTTTTACACGCATATTAAGAAATCATAAATAATAGGATAGTTTCACCAATTCATCCTTAGAACTTCTTTGAAACTTTACAGACAACTAACAAGTCTGAACACTTTCCAAAAAAAATTATAAGGATAATATGGGAAAAAATCAATTAATGTTTTTTTGATTTAGTAAGGTGATCAACTATAATATGAGATAAGTATTTTTAATATAGTAACCAACTAATATGAGACAGTAAACAAATACTACTTATTTACTCCTTCTGTCCCATATTAGCTGATCATTTTCTATTTTGCACGGCGCTTAATAAGTCATAAATAAGAAGATGATTTTACTGTGTCACTCCTTAAAATACTTCTTGGTAATTTTACAAACAAATGTAAACACTTTAAGAAATAATTAATTGCAAAGGTAATATAGAAAAAAAAATTAATGCTTTCTTGATTTAGTAAGGTGATCAACTAATATGAGATAACTATATTTAGTATAATGATCAATTAATATGAGACAAAGTGAGTATGATTTTTTTTAAAACATACCAAAGAGAGAAACATGATATGCAATATGGAACAGATGAAATACATACATTATGGATAAATATGTTATTAGTGTGAAATTTAAAATTCACAAACATGTAATGCATCTCAAATTCTTTGGCTCAATTTTATATTTGTATTAAGAAAACTACTACTTAATATATATAAATAATTTATTCAAAATTTTATAAATTACATTTTATAAAATTTAAAAATCATAAACTTAAACTCGCACTTTGATTATTTTTTAAAATTAAGGGCACATTTATGTCATAGTATAATACGAAAGTGGTATATTTGAATCGAAAGAGTATATTTGAACCAAAACTTATACTACTAATAAAGAGTATTGATATTTTGATTAAAAATATAACAAGAGATATAATTTAACATTTTCAATAATACAAGAATATATTTGACTTTTTTATAAATTAATTAAGTTAGGTGTAAACTGACATAGACATATATTAAAAAAAAGAAGATGTCAACGATCTACACCCGATATGCAGACAATCGAAGCTAACATAAAATAGTACTAATCATGAAGTCATGATGCTGCACCTTGTTGAATTGAAAATGCATATAATATAAAGTTTTCGTCGTATTTTACGGAATCTTACAAAAATAAGAGTAAATAATGAAGAAAATTTGTAGACACGCTTTTGAAGATGATTTTATTTATATATTTCACTTAACAACTCCACCATAACAGAAGAAAACCAGAGAGGTAAGTTCATACACTCTCTATTTCTCATCCTTTATTCTTTTGTACAAAGTTTTTTTAAAATTTTAGATTAGTGAACTTTATAAGATATTAGTTTTTTTTTTTCTGGTGTATATACTTTTTATATGGATATATGCTTTTTAAGTGAAAATGGTTTTGACATTTTGTGTTTTCATCTTTTTTGGGTCCCTACTCCCTACATCTCATGATTTAGCATTAGTGGGTCTAAAATGGGTGTTTGTTTCTGTGTTACTCCGCGAAAAATGATCTTTAACGGCAAAGAAATTAACAGTAATGACTTAATTGCCGTTAAATATATATTTTTAGAGGTAATTAATACTTTTTGTAAATGTCCCTAAAATGTATAGTAATATTGAATCTAATGACAATTAACTAATGCTGGTAAAGATATTAACATTCTTTATTAATTTATTGCTGCTAAAAGCAATTTTTGTTATAGTGTGTATATATTTCAATCTTTCATATGTTGTATAGGGTATTTGGTTCAATTATACAGTTGAATTTACTCTCTAGATCCGCCTCTGTCAAATCAGAATTTTTTCAAGAACCAATGCCTTACTATAATTTTGGTGTTGGATGTGTGGCAGGTGAACAGATATATATTTCTATATCTCTAAGTCCTCTGCAGGATAATGCTTGCTTTAACGGCCTGTTTTCGTTCCCTGAGATCAAGACGTCCACCTGGTTTCGAGAACCATGACTTACTAGCTTCTGAGACTTCCTGTGAGTTAAAGAATGCCTCTTTAGCCTTGAACTTCTCGCTTATACTTCTATGCTAGTAGTCGTAGCATTACTTTTGTAGTTTCTTGTCCTTTGAGTTTGGTTAATTACTATTTGATATTTCTTGTACTTCGATTATCATATTATTTTGTTGTAATTACTGTGTACGGAATGTTTTGTTGTCATGTTTTCTATAGTGTTTTTCCCATGCTTCTTCACTTTCGTTATGTTTTTCCGTGCTGCTTTGTACTGTTTTTTTTTCTTGAGCTGAAGATCTATCGAAAACAACCAGTTGATTATCTTCAAGCATAGTAGTGTGTGTGTGTCCATGACTTTTTTTGTTTGTTAAGCTGTGTAATTAAGCATCTTAGAGTGCTCTGGTCTTCTGTTGCAGTTTCTGTTAATGAAGTGGATGCATTGTATGTTCTGTATGGAAAACTTAGCAGCTCTTTAATTGATGATGGTCTTATTCATAAGGTAATTTTCATCATAAAAAGTTCAATCATTAGGCGTGGAGGTCACTGGTTCACTGTGGAAATAGAAATGCAAGATAAGACTGCGTACAATAGACTCTTGTGAGATTGATTTAATTCTATTTCTTCTACGCAGGAAGAGTTTCTCCTTGCACTCTTCAACTGTAGCCTTAAGCAAAATCTGTTCGCACAGAGAGTACGTGTTTCATCTCTCTGACATAATTCATTTAACATTTGTGTGCCAAATTGACTATCTGAAAAAACATTTTTGTAACGAACAACTTGCAACATCTTCTTAAAACTGTGAAAAGTTCTTTATTTCATGTTGTATCATTGTCTAGTATCTTGATCTTTGTCGTTCTCCAAACATGAATCTATTCCTTCTTATCGCGTTATTGCAGTTGTTTGATTTGTTTGATATTAAGCATAACGGGGTTATTGAATTTGGAGAATTTGTTCGGTCATTAAGCATATTCCACCCAAGGACTCCTCAAGCAGACAAAATCGAATGTAAGAAATACGTTTCAAATTTCTCTTATAAGATTATATGTTTGAGATTTCTCTTATAAGCCATATTTTCTTCTACTTAAAAGTAGAGCAAAATGTTAGACATTTTAGTATGGCTGATACTAACTTCAGGCATAATTTTGTTCCAGTTGCATTTAAGTTGTATGACTTGAGGCACACTGGATTCATAGAACGCGATGAGGTGAGTAACCTCTACAGAAATATGTTAGTATAGGTATTCTAGTGTAGTCTAGTTTCCCCTACTACTATTTTATTCTTCGACCTGTTGTTTCCTTTGCTTCAGTTACGTCTTGTTTGTTGTTGTTACTGTTCTTCTCCTTTACTTTTAGCACGACTTCTTCGTTACTGCATTTCATTTCCATATATACTCAAGTTTGATATGTTTTACTTGAGCTGAGAGTCTATCAGAAACAACCTCTCTACCTTCACAAGGTAAAGGTAAGGTTGCATACACACCACGCACCCTGCCTAGACCCCACCTATGGGATCACCCTGGGTTTGTTGTTGTTTTTAACTCAGAAATCCTCGAGGGCTAGTGGTGCACGGTTAATAGTACACAACACTCTTGACACAAAGTGTTGAACACAGTCATTGTTATACTTTTGTATTACATTGTTGAACAACTATCACTACTGTTGAACTTGTAGTTGAAGGAAATGGTATTTGCTATACTGAAAGAATCAGAATTGACACTTCCAGATGACTCTATCGAAGCAATTGTTGATAAGGTGCAGAAGAGTGATCACTTTACTCCCTTGTTAGTCATGCATCCTGTATAGTTTCGATATCTGATGTCGATGACATAATAAACAGACATTCGTAGAGGCTGACACCAAAGGAGATGGACGGATCGATCCAGAAGAGTGGAAGGAATTGGTCACAAGATATCCTTCTATCATTAAGAACATGACTCTACCATTCCTAAAGTAAGTTGGGAATTCTGTTTTATTTGATATTGAAGAAATAATGGTCGGAAACACACCTCAACTATCGTTTCACTCTTTTTTTTCTACCTAAATTATCACCATCTATGTATTAAAACACACCTCGAAGCTGATTAGACCAACTACTATCTTCGAGGTGTGTTTTAATACACATATAGTAATAGTTCAAGTAGTAAAGAGAACAACTGATAGTTGGGGTGTGAAACTCGCGATAATTCAGGTGTGTTTTTTGACCATTATTAACTCAATATTGAAACATAATTCCTTTCATTCCCAAAATTTTATAACTAGAAATTGTTGATGGCATTTCAGGGAAATAACTCAAATGTTTCCAAGCTTTGTGTTGACAACTGAAGCTCAAGATTCACAACTAGTGTTTGAGTAACTGATCAACAAGTTTTATTATTATTATTAATCTGTTGTCTAATTCGTGAGAAAAAATGGTCCTTAATGTATACAATAGTATACACAATTATAATATTGTATACTAGGTGTGCAAAAATATATCCCATAACTTACCTTTCATATACATACTTATACATGTTTTAAAAACTGTCATTTTTTTTGGTCAAAGATTTGGGAAGTAAGTTATGAGCTATATTTTATTGTGATACAAGTTAGAGAATTGTATTTTTCCGAAATTATCCCTATTTTTTTACTGTCATTTTTTTTATTTGGCTGTATTATATATATACATTTTTATAGTATAAAAATCGTCAAATTTGTTTGTCTTGTTTTTCTCTTTAGTTCATTTAAAAATATGTTTCCTTTTACAACTTTTTAATTTCAACTTTCGACGTGACATGTTTAAGAGCAGGGGCGGAGCCAACAAACTGTTAGATGGTTCATCTGAACCTCCTTCGGTGGAAAATATTACTATTTATACATGGTTAAAATTATTTTATGTGTATATAGTAGATGTCAAACCTCCTTCGGTTAGTTCGTGTGTTTACTTCTTTAGATTTTGAACCCCTTATTAAAAATCCTAGCTCCGCCACTGATAAAGAGTTAAGACTGCAAAATTAAATGACATTTTGATACATCTTTAATTTAAGACCGCAAAATTTTCAAAAATATTCTTCATTTTCTTAAATTGTACATGATAAACAAATTAAACCCGGAGAATATGTTTTTTTGTGTACAAATCCTTGGTTGGAGACGTATTTTTTTAGTCTCATATACAAGGAATTGATGAAACATGAGCCAAGTAAAAGAATAGATCTCAATATTACAAAAATAATAATTAACTACACGACATAAAATAACATAATCTCTAAAAATTTCTACCATTTAAATTAATTACAAAAGTTTCTTTTTTCCTTCTCTCTCTAACATTCGGATACATCACTCCACCTCTATCAGATACATTACAACTTTGTTTGTGTACAATATATCTGGTACAAATGTTATTATTGATACATAACCCCAATTATTTCAAACCTAAATCAGTATGGATCTGATTTATAATAATGTATCTGATACATGACTCATGTATCGTATCGGGCATCCGCAAGTTTTGGAACATCCGAAATTATTGTAATTTGAAAAACTTTTGAAATATGAGGTAATTAACGTCCAAATTGTTGGGGTTTCTATACTTTAACACATTTTTGGGTGGCCCACTAAAGGTAATCACTGGTGACAGATAACATACCACAATTGCACATGGGATTTATAAGATATTCTAATCACAGTGAGCTGCATAATGAATAGTGAGTTGTAGACATGTTCATACACTTTCCAGCTACTAAATAAAAGACATACAAAAGCCATCACATTGCTTCTTCTTAACAGGTTTACAGTGAACCAACATAGAATAATCAAAGCATAAATAATGTGATTAGAATCTTTAAACAATATGATTGCACTGCTGCTAGTTACAAAAGAATAAAAGAACGAATAAAATGTCACTAAAGATTTCAGCTAGATGAGCTATTATTCATCAACTATCCCTTTTTCGTCACGATGGAAAACATTCCACTCGCTTCAGAACTCCAGTTAGAAAAATATAAATATTCCGACCATTCTATGATCCTAGTAATATACGCGGAATCCTTACCCCGAAAGAAAAGATTGATGGTCTACACGTTGGTGATTAGCAGTGAAGATAAATCGAACCAACAGGTGGAATGATGGGACCATTAAAAAACATGCATTTAAAAGGAGCATACTGAACTATCACTTTGATTCCTTCGATCCTTCATAACCGTAGGGGTTTTTACTGGCCCAGTTCCACTGATCCCGGCACATATCTTCAATGCCATATTTAGCCCTGAAAAATAAGCCAGACATTTAGTCGATCAGTATATGTTATAGAGAAAGGAGAGGCAGGAAAGTTCACCCCCTCAACTAATTAGATTGATATTAGCAACCAGACAATTGAAAAAGTGATATATTTGTAACTATCACTTACCTCCAATTCAATTCTCTTTCTGCTTTCTCTGTTGCTGCGTATACAATTTCAGCATCCCCAGGTCTTCGACCAGACATCACCAGCGGAATTTTCTAGTAAAGCAGAACAAGAAGTACTTAGTGCACCAGGAATACTAATTAGTGTTACAATTACAATTAGTCTGTTCCATAGTTGGCAAAGTCTTTTCACAGAAAGTGACAGGTCAGAAACATACAGTGAGGAGATTAAAGAGAGCTGGAATTATGTGTGAACCAAATGGAGCCTTTCAGATTATAAGAGACGTATTGGATTTCCTCCCAGATGAGAAGACTGGAAAGCAACTCTTATTCTCATTCAAATGTGCAGGCATACATCTCTCAGATCAGAAAATTAAACAACAGGCATTCCCCTAGAGAGACTTAAACTTTAAAAGCTTTTCAATATGCACCACGCCAATCTGTTTCTTTCTAATTTGATCTAAGAAAAGAATCAGGCTCGCTATTTTTTTTTTGAAGAAATAAGTTGTATTGAAAAGGCATCAAGGAGATGCATGAAACAGGCTCGCTATTATTATAAATTAGAAATAAGAATTATAAGGCCCTCTATTTACATAACGAAGCAAAGGCTCTTGCTCGAATGTGTCATGTCTCTCTTTCCATTTATAAAAGTTACTCACTGAACTGGACATTTCCACAGAGACACCCAAGGATGAATGTAAAAGTACACTACCTTTCCTGATGCCTTCTCAAATGCTGCCACCACTTCCAAGACTGATGATCCTTTCCCAGTTCCCAGGTTGTAAACTTCACAACCTGAAATGTTTAAGCAAAATCATGGGTAGAATCAACATCAAGCAGAGAGAACATCAGATAGGTCGTGATCACCTAATCATCCAACAAGAATAGAAGTGTCTTTAAAAACAACCAAATGATATCGCTCTAGAAATGCAAAGATAAGGCACACCAGAACTAACATGATTTAGTTTAACAGAAACAGCATAGAAGAAGAATATGATCACACCATGATCAAAACTAGATGCTTACAACAGCAACAACATACCCCGTGTAATCCCAAAATTTGATGCTTCTCACATAATAATATTTGTCAGGGGATATTAGTGATATTGTAATGTTTAACCATGTCATAGAGAACACAAGGAGGAAAAATGACATAGAAAAGTACAGTTTCGACCCTTCGGGGTGGCCCAGTGGTTTGGGCTTGGGACTTCCATGTTGGAGGTCTCAAGTTCGAAACCCCTTGCCAACGAAAGCAAGGGGTTTGCCTTCTGGGTCGAGCTCGTCGCACCGGGCTTGCCTAGTGCGGGTTACCTCTCCTATGTGATTTGCGAGCTATTGCATAGGAGCGGGGGTTTTACCTTGTGCGCACCCAAAGGGTAGCGGTTGTGGGTTTCCCTTGTCATAAATTTTAAAAAAAGTACAGTTTCGCGCCTTCGCCAATGTAAGAACAAGAATCCAACAGCAGAATTGAAAAATATATTTCAGGGCAAACAGTCTTCAAGAAAGAAAAGTTCGAGAGCTTTGTAGTAATGGATTCTGAAGCTGCTGAAAAAATTAGCACCAGATAACTTAAACAGATAAGTAACAATCATAAGAAGTAGCAAGTACTCACCTGTAGAAGGATCAAACAGCTTCCGCAAGGCAGCAATATGGCCATCCGCTAAATCAACAACATGAATGTAATCACGTACCTGAAAATATCAGCAAACGATCACAAGCATGTTCAGGCAAAGGACAACCATATTTTCTTCCTATCAGTTTAACTACAGAACTCTTGGCTCACATCAATTTGATGCTTTTTCCTACAAGCTAACTGATGATGGAGTAAGAAAGAGAGTGGCCATTCTTATTCTATTTTTGTTCCAAGGTTCATGGGTGAGAAAGAGCAGGAAAACAGTAAGATGCAAAAGAGTCCACATTCATTTGGATTCATAGTTTCATGTAAAAGATTTCCAAATTTGAGTGAGCTAATTTCTCATAATCTAGAACACTGATAAAAAATAATTCTGACAATCGAATTTTTTTTGTCAGATAATACTCCTATCAGAAGTTAAAACATTAATAATAATCACTAAGTATTGGCTAATGAAAATTTGGCCATACCGCTGTGCCATCCTTAGTTGGGTAATCAGTTCCATAAACTGTCAGTGCTGGTCTCCTGCCAACAGCAACTTGTTGAACAAAGGGCATGAGGTTGTTTGGAATTCCACGTGGATCATCACCAATACAGCCACTTGGATGTGCGCCAATAGGATTGAAGTACCGCAACAATATGACTTTCCATTGAGAGTCAGAATGGTAGACATCTCGGCAAATATCTTCAGCGAAGAGCTGAAAATTAAGTCTACTTAGCTTTGAGTATAAATACACAGCATACATGTAACCAGAATTCTGGTTATTCAGGAAAAGTGAGAACACACGCCCCTCCCTCCTTTAAAAAAAAAGGACAAGGGAAGGTATAAAACTTGGCTGCTCAGCAACCTCAATGGAGAGGCAATCAATGAGATACACTTTTTATATTTTAGAATCACAGATATCCGCTTCATTAAAGCGGTTGAGCACTGAAATGACCAGACGAGACAACTCAAAAAAGATACCTTTGTCCTTCCATAAGGATTTGCAGCACTTATGGGAGATTCCTCAGTACAAGGAACCTCTTTTGGCCAGCCATAGACAGTAGATGATGATGAGAACACAAGCTGAATAGTTGAAGACAGAAACAAGTAAATATTATAACTTACAACAGAGAAAAGATGCATTTTTTAAACAGAGAAAAGATGCATTTTTTATTAAGATAAGCAAAAGAGTAGAGAAGAAATACATTTTTGCATCCACGCGTTGCCATGACTTCCAGCAGGGTAATTGTCCCTGTAATATTGTTGTTATAGTACATCAAAGGTTTCTGAACACTTTCACCCACTGCTTTTAGTCCAGCAAAATGTATAACAGCATCAAACCTGCATTACATATGTAATAGATGCTGAACTAAAGAAATAAAGTAAAGCAAGGAAACCGATACCCAAATATAAACATTACAACCATCATGTTGGAAAATGCCAGACAAGACCAAATTTTCCGATAAACAGTACATAATTCATCATGATTATCAAGTTTTCAGCAAACTGCACTGTGGATAAAACAACATGGGCTAGAATAACAACCGAACGGTAATCAGTAAAAACGAAGGTTGTACAGAACTTACTTGTTAGATTCGAAAAGCTTTTCAACTGCAGGCTTGTCACGCAGATCAATCTGACGTTCAAAACAACAAAAACCATAGAAATCAAGAACAGAAATACAGCAAATGAAACAACAATCAAGAGCTTGACACTAGAAAACATACTCTACAATACTGTGAAGAAAAAAAAACAAAAATTGACTCTACAAACTTATCACAGAGCAGAAAAGTACCAAATCCTACACATATCTGAATTCAAAAGTTCACATCGAAAAAACTAAAAATCACGATAGACCCAAATCACCACCCATTATAAGAACACAGATGCAACAATTTCGAACCCAACCTTTATATCCAGATATACCCGACTCCACATATTCAATAAAATCACCGATTCAAAAGATAAAAAGAACCCACATTGTAAAACAAAAGGTTAGACCCAAATCGACCCGCAAGTTCCTGAACCCTTTTGATAGCAATTGCAGATGAATTATCCAAATTATCAACCACCACTGTCTTATAACCACCCAACAGCAACTGTAATACCGTGTGACTCCCAATATACCCAGCTCCACCCGTCACCAATATATTCTTCGACATTGATCCAAATCACAATAAATAAAAAAAACCTAAAATTCAAGAAAAAGAGGTTCGATTTGAGGTAGAGAATGAAAATCTGATGTTTTCGGACTTGAAACAGAGTCCAAAGTCTACTTTATATAATGATGATTTGTGAGAAAAATAATGATGTCAGGTCTTCTCTGTCATTGGGTGTAAAGAATACAAATCAAAGAATAGTTTCAAGGAAGAAAAAAATGCCCATGTGGGAAGGAAGTTTCATAACGTCGGCAGTCTGTCAAGAAAAAAAGTTTTGCGTCGGCGGCTGTTTATACTCCAGTTACTCCTCCCTCGTTATTACAGTAGGTAATGGAAATGAAAACACACCATTAGGGGTAGTTTCGATGCGGATTAGAGTTACGTAGGTATTTATTTATAAAAATAAGGGTCGAAAAAACATATTGAATCTATTTTATAATATTTTTAGTTTCATATATGAATGATGGAGAGGGTTAGTTTCCTATGTGAACAATCGTCTAATAGTTCGAAACATACCACGAAAAACCCACATTGTTCACAAAAGTATTGAATGAAACTCGAATCGATTACATTTGTAACAAGTTGGGCATGGTGAAAATCTATACTCTAACTTGAGAGACAGTGCTACAGAATCTGTAAAATAATATATATTGATAATATAGCTGATTTTTAGAAATTTGAATATTTAGTTATCATAGTTAGCTCATTTTTTTCATGTATTTATATCATTATACTCTTTGAGTAATACACAAATTATTCTTCATATCTTGTCTCAATCATATAATTTTAAAAGGTTTTCTTGGTAGAAAATGACCACCACATCTATCCTTTTATCAGAAGAGAAGTTCTGGATTTTTATAAATAAAAGACAATTTATTCTCATACAAGAATGCAGTAGCATTTTTTTTGGAATAAAAGTTTTGGACTTTTATTAATAAAAGATCATTTCTTTTCATACAGGTTCAAAATAGAATTGATTAGAGAATTTTGTTTAGAGAGAGATTTATTCTCTTAATAACTTTAAAATATTTATATATTAATATCATCATATGTGGGTCAATTGACCAAAACATATCATTTAAGTCTTTTTGATAATTTATCTTTGTCATCATAATTTAACTTTCACAGATCGTCCTGATTATTTCGGTCCCAATACAATGTTCTTAGTAATTGTTCATGTACCTCTAATATGGCGAGAAAGTTCTCTTTTTTATTAATTAAAATAAGGTAAACATTGTGTTTTAAAGTTAACCTAAATCAAAATACAAGTAATTTTCTTATTTGATTCGATGTTTTTATTGGGCTTAATTTTTTAATTTATCTAGGACACTTCAAATAGTTTTTTAGGGAGAAGAAAAGGAAAGGAATAGAATGGCCAGCAAGATTTTTGCCACTTTTCATTTTTCAATAGTAAATTATATAAATTTTAATTAGTATTTTAAAATGTATCTTTTGAACATATTGATATAAAAAGAATTGTAATTTATAATACTTTTCATATAGTGTTTATATATTTTAAATATCAAAATAATACTATTGAATTAATATAATTTAATTTAATTTTAAAAATTAATCAAATTATTTTGAGAGGCAAAATATGAAAAATATTTTGAGACAATAGAAGTGATATAATACTTCATATACCATCAAACGATGTGGTGAAGTGAATGTGATTGCTCATTCCTTAACCAGATGTCTCATGTTCGAGCTCTGGATATGTAGCATTTTCCTTTGAATAAGGCTCTATGCGACGCGAATCCAAATATAATCGAACTCCAATACATATATCAAACACCAACTAAAAAAAAATACAATATAATACTTCATATGTCGCCATATCTTTACAACATAATCAAAGCATATGCTTAAAAGAAACTTGCATCTTTTAACAACAATTAGAAAATGGTGACAATGCCAAATTGGCTTTATTCGAAAACAAAATTAAAGAAATAGCTATCATACTTTCAACGAAGAATCAAACATTGAAAGCTCTTGTTTTCTTGAGATCCACAAAATATTTTCAATATTAAATGGATTTTGGGTTAATGCACGTTACGTTTACCATTCCCTTCATTTCAATTTATTTGTATTTAATTAGTTATTTCTTCCGCTTCTTTTTAAGTGTCAAACAATATGAATATTAACTAACATTTTAAGATATATTTTTTCATCATATTGATATGAAAGAACTTGCAATTTATACTACTTTCCATATAATTTTTGAATATCTAAAATTTTATTTTAAAATATCGAACAAATGTAATCTAATTTATCTCCAAAAATTAGTCAAACTGACTCTCGAAAAGTGTAATATGACAACTAAAAAGGAACGGATGAATTACTATTTGAACAGTCAAATGATAACTTTTTATCATATATTTTTTTAAAAATATTTTGAATTATCAATTAGTGTGACTTATAATACTTTTGATGTAATTTATTTAAAAAAAAATAAAATTCTATGTCCAAAATCACATCAAAATATTAATTAGTCTAATCCATATTATTCTGAATAAATTGAAACAAAGAGAGTATTTTTTTCTCTCTCTTTTGTTTTGTATTTGTATATACCGGTGACAACTAGTCACCAACAAGGATTGTAACAAAATAATAAGTATTAAGTACTCTTTCATCCTTAATGAGAGATTTCAGTGCTAACAACAATGATGTTATTGTGTGGGCCCCAAGTGTTTATTTTAAGTTATTCCAACTTGTTTATTTTTTCCCCAATAATTGGAGGGTTTGGGGTTAAGACACATTTGTTCACCAAGTGTCATCCTAGCTAAAGCATCTCCTTTATTTATCATACTTTATTATAAGGCAAGAGTCATCATTCTTTAGAAAGTTCCAAATTTTAAAATTATGTTTAGCAATTTGTCGTTGTTATAACTGTCATATTGGCATCAAGCATTAATCATACATCTTGATTCCTTCTTTTTGCCTGTCACACAAAGAATTGACCACGTGAAATCCCCTACCGACGGAGAAAGAAGACAATGTTACTCCTCTGTCTCCGTTCATTTTTACTTATTCAGTATTGATTCTATTTACTTTTACTTGTCTACTAATTCAAAATTATACTTGTCACTTCAACATAACAAGAAAGGATAATTTTTTTCCCATGTTTATATCCTTAGCATTAAATTACTTATTCCTCAAATTATTTTTAAAGATCGAGTACTAAATATAAATTAATAAGAATAATGTGGTAAAATAGCGTGTCAATCATTATTTTCTTAATAAATATGACAAGTAAAAATAAACGGAGGACGTAATAAATAAAATGTCTTTAAGTAAATTACTTTTTGAATATAGTAATATTAGTAATATTTAATAATTAATGTTAATAACAAGGATAAGTTGAAGAACTAAGGAGTCATTTGGTGTGATGTATAAGGTATAATAATCCTGAGATGAAATGCAGGATTAATTTGTTTTGTGTTTGGTTGAAGATATCAGATAATCCTTGGATTATTTTCCCCACCATTTATACCGATAAGTTGTCTCATATATAATGGAGTAACTTATCTAAAATAATTAAGTCCGAAATAACTTATTTCCAATCAAATGATCATTAATTGATAAATTATATATTAATTTTTTAAAATTAAACAAGTAAACATCACGATATTTTTAGTTTAGTGGACGGCAGAGTAATACTAACTCAAGAAGTAGTGGCAAGTCAGTTTTGTCTCAACAACATTTTCTTCTTTTCCGACAGCTTTTTTGACAAAAAGATGGTGAAAGTTGAAAATATGAGTACAAGTCAAAAGTTCCAAAACTTCATCATTCAAATCAAGGGATAAATTCACCCCTGAATTTATTTGGTCGGTGTAATAGTTTAAGCGTGTAACTAACTTTTCGAAACAAGTTCAGGGGTGAATTTATGTCTTTTCCCTTCAAATCAATGCCACCAAGGGTTGAGCTAGTGAAAAGTACAGGTTCAGCAGAACCCAAACCCAATAATTTTAGTCCAAACTTGTAAACTTCAAATCCTAAATATGTAGCACAACTTCAAAATTTTGAACTTGAAAAAAATAATTTTGTAAATTTTACTTGAAGAAACTTAAAATGTACCAACATCAAAAGATCATATGCAAGTGAAGTTCACTATTTCATGGTAGTTGGTACCATGAAATATCTTATCTTTTCTTTACAGATCAATCAATAAAAGATAGACAAAGGAGAAGTGAAGTTTGGGTCACTTCTGAGCCTCCCTTGTGATGCAAGTTGTCTTTCTCCCTTTACAACCATTTTCTAATTGAGTTTTTCCAGATCTTTGGCAGACTTCTCCTGAAACTCAGAAATTAGCCTCTGGTGACGATAACACGTATAAAACCCAGAAATGAACATCTGTTTGACTCAGTATATGTGATGACAAATGGCCAAATACAGTGAAATGAACCAGTAAGGTGGATATGTACTCTGGTACAAATATGCACAGTTGTCATCTTTCTGAAACATTTTCTGTAGTTAAGGGTTCAGAACTGAGAAGCCTTTCGGCTTCATCGTTTGCCTCTGCTTGGATTTTCCATTTCTGCAAATAACGGACGAATAGAAGTATCAATGCCAAGACTAAGTGGTGTTTTAAACGTAACCTACAGGATTACAGAAGCAATTAAAATAAACAACACATACTTCCTCAAGATTTTCAAGCTCCATTATTTGTTGTATTTGTTCAGCAATACTTTCCTGCATAGAGTAAAGAAGATGAAAACAGGGCCAGTAGAATGCTAAATTGCACCTTCACAGAGCAATGTGAACTACAAAAACTAGGTAAGGGTAGACAGCACCACTAACCCCAACTACATTTTGGCTGGTGTTGTGTAACTACCTTGCTATAGTTCTCAAATAATATCAAAATTATAACAAAAATGATCCTTACCGCATTGCCTGCTGCTTCAGCAGCAAGAACATCTGAATCCATCTCTACTTCAATTTCTATAATGGAAGATATCTGCAATACACAAGGCATATTTATTCATAAATTTGAAATGCATATTCATTGTTCAATGGTATTTGAGCTTCACTGATCCAACTGAGCATTTCTGGAAAGATAACATACTCTTGCATAACTTTCAATCAGCTCGATCCTTCTCCTAAGGGAGCTTTCCAAGCTTTCACGCACCCTTTTCACTCTACTTCTCCGGGCCCTTAAATCAAAGAGAAAGCCATGTAATGTGTGTGACAATGAAGCATACACATTTTTGTCTAAACAGAAGTTGATAATAAAAACAAGAACAGGTATAGGAGTTTGAAGAGAGCTTTACCGATAAGCAGGTTCTCCAACAGCAAAAATTTTGTTTTCCAGTTGGCACATGCGAGCCAACATCCAAACCTACAAAATGAATAAATAAGATTTCATACCGAAATACATGGTCAAGGCAATAAATCATACAAAGGATTGATGCCGGAATACTTTTTTTTTTTTTTTGATGACAAGGGAAACCCGCAGCCGCGCTACCCTTTGGGTGCGCACAGGGTAAAACCCCCGCTCCTATGCAATAGCTCGCAAACCACATAGGAGAGGTAACCCGCATTAGGCAAGCCCGATGCGACGAGCTCAACCCAGAAGGCAAACCCCTTGCTTTCGCTGGCAAGGGGTTTCGAACTTGAGACCTCCAACATGGAAGTCCCAAGCCCAAACCACTGGGCCACCCCGAAGGATCATATAGACGAAGCAAATCTATGCCATTAATATTGCCTTTCTACAGAAACCATGTTTTAACACTCAATAGTAGATAATAGCTAAGTCAAAAGTATTTACTGTCTGAAACAAAATAAGATTTATGACATACAAACATTCCACAAGCATGAATTCCAGGTGCGTGAGAATTATGACAGCAAAATGAGAGAACTTTATAAATATACATATCAATGGTCTTTGCAGACTATAGATTGATAGACATATAGACGATGAGGAATATCCAACAAGCGAGTGAAGAGCGGTAAACAATTGAGTTTGCCTAGAAAAAGCATTGAGAAAGATTCCCTTCAAGGCAAGCAAACAATACAACTTGTTTAGCTATGTTTGAACTATGACTCGAAAGAAAATGAAGAAAATCAAAAGGTTTCAAACAATTTTCCAAAGAACACTGGAGCATCAGTAATAAAAATGCTTTCATCCCATGTTGAACTCAAACATATAAGTGTAATTCATTTACAATCTCAGCCAGAGGCGGAAGATTTAACTCTCAGGAAAAAAATCCAAAAAACATAAAATATAGAAATGTTGCTGGAATGATTTGAACTCACAAATTTTGTTTTCTGAATTGACACTGAGAATCTTCTATACTGCACCAGCTATTCCTTTGTGACAGGGGGTGCATAGTATAAATACATATTTTTGTGGTTTTAGCCAAAATGTCTTTTCTAGCTTCTAGAAGATATAAACCTTAGTCCCTTGTACTAAGTAGAAAGTTCTAGCCATCAACAGATCAAGGATGCAGAGAAAGCATGTAGCAGTCAGCCCAAGTATGCAGGCATGAAACAACGCGACTTAAGCAGACATATCCGAGTTCTTATTATTTTTCATTGCAGCTGCCTTTCATCTTTTCAGGACCCAGGCAGGAATGAGACTGACAGCTTGTTGGACCTAAAACCTAAATGCCACTAGAGCACATGACTTAACAAAGTTGCACTTGAGGAGTATACCTCATTCTCAGCAGATTCTTTCAACTCCTTTATCCGTGATTGGAGCACATCATACTGAGATAAGAGTTGCTGCCTGATGCCAATGGTATCAACTAATCTCTGAGGAAGCTATCACCAAAAAGAAGAGAAAAGTAAGATTCTGCCTTATTTCTGCGTACCTTGTAAAGGCTATATAAGTCAACAAAGGATCATCATCCTAATGAAAAGGATAACCTGGGTATATATAGGAACAAACTCCAGCAAATTGAATATAAACATTTTATAACGAGAAACTTAATCTATGATTTTACTTCTCTGACTTAATGCTCAATAAGGAAAAAGAAAGGCAATATAAAATGTGAATGTGTAGGGAGATAGTTTCTGTGTTCTCCTTTTTCCTTTGCAGGAACTCCAGAAGACATTTGTTGAAATCTTTAAAAAGCCCGTGAATACAACTTTTAGATATCATCCTTCATTAATGAAATACTTGCAAGAAATATCACATTATGTTACCTTGCTGAATTGAGGAAAAACCAGGCTGTTTAACGTGGCCCCAAGAGCGATTGAGGAAACTGCAGCAACTGTTATTATCTGAGGCAAGTTGGGATCTATCATTCCAGAGGCAGCATCTCCAGTGGCAAATACAGTAAGAAGAGGAACAAGGATGGAAGGATTTAATAAAGATGGGGTTTTATCTTTTTTGGGTGCTCTTAGTAAGGGTGATTCACGGCCATCTTTGTGGTTAGTCAAGCACAAAGGCTCTCCTGGGTAGACGTTTGGAGCTTTTGGATTGAACTTTAATGGACCCACCTCTCGGTAAACATTTGGTGGTGCTGCTAGAGCAATGGTCACTCTCTCACCTTCTTGTGCAGGAAGATCAACTGTTTCAGTAGAAAATCTGTGTGTTCGTGCCATTCCAGATGGAGTCTCCACCTACAGAAAGTGCTAGGATTGATTTACAGAAGCTTCTTCTAAGAAATATGAAAATATTGATCGATAAGAATTGTCTCAAAATAAAAGGAGCAAGAACTCCACTACAGTAAAAAAAAAGTCCAAAAGATCCAGGTAAAGAAGGTGGGCACACTAGAAAATACTATTGATATTTATGGCTTTAAAAAGAAATGTACCACAATCGAATGAACAGCAGCTGGAATGTTTTGCTTTATCGGCAGGAATCTTAGTCCCCTTCTCCATGCAGGAATATCCATGCTGCGTTCGGCAGGAGGAGGAGAACCTTAGAAAAAGTGAATGTCCCAGGATCAACACCATACATTAACACAGTTCTCATGACAAACATCGGAACAAGAGTAAATTTTATTAATATGTTTGACCTCTGCAGTGAAAAAAACAGCATCTGAACAGCTGTCTCATGTCTGAGTGTTGCTTGTGTTTTTCTTCTAGTTTTTGTTTATTTTTATTTTTATTTTTTGGTGAAATGTTTGAAATAATTGGTACAGAATCGAGGATTTAACAAAGTAAAACCACTTCAATCAAAAGACAACTGGATCACACAGTATTTAAAGAAAACCAACCTAAAATCTTCCGACTCTATACTAACAATATTGCCTGAAACGAGCTCATACTGGTAACGGCATTTTGAACAGGATACAACCTGCAGAAGTGGGTTTTCTTATGTCATGTAGTAGAAATAAAATACAAGAAGCACATTGAAGTTAAAAGTGGAGACGCTATCATAAAGTTGAGGTCATTTAGTATTCCATAAGACTGATGGAATATCTTTGTTTATACATAATCCACATGATAACTGACCAGGCTGATCAGCAATGTGTAGTATAAATTGTATGTGAGAGGAGCATCTGAAAAACTAATCATCATCATAATAAGAAACGGACTACTTAAATTGCCTTTTCTTAAACCACCTCAAGGCTCAAGCTATGTTGCTCGGACTCTTCAAAAATGTCAACGGATGTGCGTTGGATTCTCCAAAAGTAGTGTATTTTGGAGAATTCGACAGGGGCGCGGAATCGAAAGTGAAGAGTCCATGCAACTTAGACCTCAAGACATCATCTCTTTATCTTGGCCAGAAAATGGAAAATAAGTGTAGTCCTTTAACAAGAGCACTTTATCTTGGCAAGAGAAGTGTAGTCCTTTAACAAGAACACTTTTTTTCAGCCATTGCGTGTTCACACTGTACAGAAAAAAAGATATAAAACAGAAACAAACAGGCTAACCAACAGAAAGCCATTTGTGCATACCTGGATACCATCTTGGGGCTGAGCAACAGTAACAGCAATCTCGCAACTTGGACATCGGACAACTTTGCCAAAGAGAACCTGCCCAGACACCAAGCTGCATGTTACTTCATGCGCAATCGAACAACAATACGAAAGCTAACTAAAAGCATCCAGGTTCAGATTATTTCTAAAAAAGAATCTTCACGAGTTTTCTTATACCATCACACATTTCGATATGTAAACTGATGATGACAAAGTTACCACTACCAGATATTGAGTATATCAGTAAGATTGCAGCAAGTTCCTTCTCCCGATTGGGAGAAGTTGTGTAATTTGGGTATAGCCTATATTCAACTTAAGTGCTGAGATTTCAAGTGGAAACTTTGTTATACTAAATGGGCTTGAATTTGCTCCGACTGCATTGATGTCATACCACAGACCTTAAAGGACAAAATCATTTACACCCAAACCGTATATGGGATTGTCTAGTGCGGAAGATATTTGAATATAGGACACTTCCATATAAATTAAGAACTGAAATTGGAACATAATTCACCAGAACATTGAGATAAATAAAGAGAAACTGCGCATGTACTTTTCCTTCAGCCAGTCGGTCATACATGAGTTTGTATGTTAATATACCACAAGTACAAATGAAGAAAAAGAAATTATAAATTCAAACTCATATCTTGATTAAGTAAACAGAGTTAACACGATAGAATGATGATTCATATAGTTACATTGTCTAGGGTAGAGTCGAAAGTAAAATGATCCATACTGTTCTTGTATAGCATATTAATACCTATCAACAAACTTACAAATACATAATCCATTAGTGGCAGTTTGCTTGTCCAAAATTCCAATAGTGTTCTATAAGGTCTGAAAGTAATTACATTACAGATTCTAAATAAACTACTTATAGTCGGTAATAAATTTAATCCACTGCAGAAAATTCTTCATATTGGCATTGGTGCTCATATAGAGAGAAGTGTACAATTCTAACACATAAGATACTTAGAGCAGACTAATACAAAAGCAAGTTGGGGTGAGTGAAGAAATACTGACCTCTTCATTAGGAGAAATGCTCACTCGACAAACATTGGCAATGATTTTAAGGGCATCTGAAACCCTCAGCAGTGTTGCAAGTCCTCGAACTAACAAGGTATATGTAGTAACATCTGGCCTTGACCACCTCCATCTATCATAGGATGGGCCTCTGTCTAAAACAGTCGTCCCTTAAATATGGGCAAGTCAAGTCCATCAATATTGGGGGATATCAATGAAATCTTGTCACAAGATACAAGAGAATAATAGTGAGAGCAGTACTGCATATCATAAAAACTCAGGATGACAGGTTCCACATCTTTTATTAATCTCAAATTCATCATATCTGAAAGCTTAGAAATATATTACCTAAGGAGGTTGCTCAAAGCAGTGAGGTGATGGAGGGATATATAGTTTGAAGAGCTGGTTTGCCAAAGAAAAATTCACATTATAGTTTAAAATTTAAATTACTTAATCAACTTGAAGTCTTGAAAGTTGAAAAGTTATAAGTATATGAACTGAATGGTGTCAAACAACTCAAAACTGATGGAGTACCTTTTAATGAGAGTGAAAAAGCTTTTATCAAATTCACAAGTCATTGAGCAACACAGAAGTTAATTATTTCTTTTTCCTTTGATACCAAAAAGGCAATGATCAAACATGTATTGTGGATTCACTTCCTTAAGAATAATTGTTTTCCTTCAATACGCTAGTGTAAACGGACATTTAGTTACTTCGCATCACATACATCACTAAAATTCCAACTACAGATGGAAATAATGGACAAATTTTAACCCCACGAAAGCAAACTTCTTCCACTTATTTAGACCTCACAAGCAACACACAAAACATTGCATCATTCCATATCTCCTCAACTCTTGGGAAAGAACCATAAAGCATTCACCTTTCTTTCAAAACCACTCAACCCCCTACCCCCAACAACCCACAAAAGAGGAAAAAACCAAATTCAAATACTCACTCCGTTTCAATTTGTTTCTCCTACTTTCCTTTCTAGTCCGCTTCAAAAAGAATGTCTCTTTCCTTATTCAACAACTCCTTAATTCTAAACTTTTCATGTAGCATATTATAAACCAGATTAAAGGACATTTTGATACATTCCACATATTCAGAAACTACTTATTAAGTCAAAACAAGGGAGTATCAATTAATATTTCTTCATGACCATAATAAATGAGCAATCTCAAAGCCAATACTATCTTCTCTTAGTTCCTTCCACATTTGAATTGATTATTAAAAAAGAAAGCAAATGTACCAGGATCAAAAGTGGAACGCATAGCATCAAACACAGAGATTGCCAAGTCAGCATTGCTCCGTTCAAGTGCGGCAGCGATAATCAAACAACAATCAGAACAGCTCACAACTCCACCACTTCTCCCAGTCCTTTGAGCTATCACATCCAACACCTCACTCGCATCTTTCACAGACGAAACCAAACTAATCAATCCATCATCTAACAACTCCGACACCTTTTTCTCACCCTCAGCTTCACTCAACGAAGCTTTCACCTTGAAATTACACGTTTTAGAGGAACAATAGTAGGAAAAAGTTAGGTTTTTGGAGAAATGGGAAGTAGAAGAGTAGAGGAAAGAGTAATTTGTGGGGAAACGGAGAAAGGAAGGAGAAAATAAGGAGAGAGTCATGTGTTTGGAGTTGTGAGAGGCAAATAATAGTGAGGACTGTTTGCTATATATATGCTCTGTTATAGAGATAAGGAACAAGAGGTTGTTATTGGGAAGGTGAAAAAAGGGGATTGATTATACAAAATGGAGGTGCGGGGAATCGAACCCCGTGCCTCTCGCATGCGAAGCGAGCGCTCTACCATATGAGCTACACCCCCTTGATGATGAAGATAATTAATATGTTTTAATTATCATACTTCGTATTGATCCGGTTAAGTATTTTAAGGGAAAGGCCATCGAACTTTGATAAAAGGTTCATCTATGTTATTCATTAAAAAATTTGGCTTATCTATGCCATTTTGGTTTGCGAAAATGTTCATTCATGTCATTATTTGTTAACTGAAATAACATAAATGAGCAAAACTTTTAATTGATGGCATAAATGAGTTTTTTTCTCAAAGTTTGATGTCATATTTTTTTTTAAAATGATTTAATTAATGACGTGACCGAATCATAATAGACCACGTGTAAAAATATTTTTTGCAAAATGGAAACTATTTTTAGTTAATAAATAATTGCATGGATGAGCCTTTTTCTCAAACGGAAATGACATAGATGAACCAAACTTTTAACGGATGACATAAATGAGCCTTTTGTCAAAGTCCGATGGTATATTTGAGCTTTTTCCCATATTTTAAAGGTCCCTTTGGTCTGTAGGAAATAAAATAGTGAATTATTTCATTTTGCATTTGGTTAAACATTTGGTTGTGGAATTCTAGGATTAATTATACTATAAGGATCAAGGTTGGGGTACCATTACATAGACACTTTGTTTTTCAAATTTTAATTATGACAATATACTAAGTATGTTTTTATTGTAATTATAATACTATTTTTATAACATATTCAAATGTTTTATCTTTTGAAACTAAACTTTTATCTCGCTCATAAGTTGGGTAGTATTTTTCTAGAATTTTTGTTGTAGCGTTCAAAAATTGGAGTTACTTTTTAGGGCATATGTTGTTTATCCTTTTTAGAGAAAAAAAAATTGGTAGCTAATGTGGGATGATCAAGTATATGTATGAGTCAGTTTTTTTTTTGGGGGGGGGGGGAAATACATTATGCGCTCCCAAACATATGGCATAACTCGTGGGATATTGTGATACAAAAATAAAAATTATGCCTTGCGAAAAAAGGTTACCTCATTCACAAAATTATTTGCATTGGAACATGTTTCTTTCATTCATTTTTCTCCACAGTTTAACAAGTACTAAAATCATATGCTTTAAAAATGCCTTGCCACATAGAGCCAGCAAGCTTTCCTTCATTATGTAGATACCAAGCTTAAAGTTGTACATGACAAGATCAGCACAATCCTTACCATCTGCTGAAACTAATTTATCGAATGTTAACCTCAATGCTGTACAATGGCTGTATGCTAGACTATGTACAGAATGCACTGGCTAAACACGAAAATGTTGCAGTGGAAGTTTTGGATATGTTTCTGCTTCCAAATCTGGCTTATTTGGTGATGTTGTTGCTTATAATAGCAGATCATGTCAATTCCTAGTCAACTCATTAATAGCTCTTCAGTCAGATCGCAGCTTGCAATCACTCCGTAATGCTTCCAACCACGAATCAACCTGAAAAGAAAAGGATAGCAACACATAGAGCATGGAAATGGAAGATGAAAAGGAATTGGCTATGTTTGTATATATATACATCAGATAATAGTTTTCCACGTTATTTGAGATGGGAACAAACGAAGGATACCATTGAGATATTTTACAAATTTATGCTAATACGTAGCTATTCTGACGCTAGAGAATGCTACTTATTTAAGATTAGTCCTTAAATGCTTTTAACCTAATATGCAGAGTTTTCAAAACCACTTATGAGTTCAACAGATTACAAGTGAATGTTTATCAAACATACTGATCCTGTCATATGTTACACAATTGTCCAGTCCAATTGTTTAGAAAAGACTTGACTCGCAAAAATCTAATCACTATAGGAAAATAATTCTGAAATATGTGATGTGTAATACTTTTAATACTACTCGAAAGGCACTAGGTGTGTTGAAACAAAGTTAACATCCAAAAGGAGGTGTATATAAAGCATATGAACAAGCAGGGTCTATTCAGAAATCCTCAACTTCCAAACTTGACCAATTCGGGAATTTAAATATACTCATCAAGCCGAACAAATTCAAGACAGAGATCAGAATAGTTACTTGCACATTGCAATAAAGGATCCATAAAAAGAAAACCATTACCTTTATCTTAGAAATACTAGAGCATTCATATTTCAGTCCATAACGAGTTGAGATATAAAAGCAATATCGTTTGTCCTCATTGTCTCGTATCAGGCAAGGTAAGGTTCCAACTTCAACTACATCAGATAGAAGGGTTGAATCTTGGGGGCTTAGATCTGCAAACATGTTATTCAAAATTAATCAAGAAATAGCATATCTGTTACATCAGGAAACATCGGAATATCCAAATTTATCAAAATAGAATAGGACAGAATCAGAAATACTTCAAAAAGATAAACAAAAAGGAGATACAATACAGACTGCAGCTAAACTCTGGAAGTATTTTGGAATGAAGTTAATGAAAACAAAGCTAAGCCATTAAATCAAGAGAAGATAATAGGAACACATAACAGATCATCAAGAAACAGCAGATGGCAATATAAGGTGGGATATTTCAAGATTGAGCTATTCCGAATAGGTAAGGTAATTGCTACCCCAACTACAGATGTTTTCCCCTGCTCTATCTGCAGTAGCAGAGGTAAAGGCCGAGGAAAGGAAATTTAGGCCATGCTTGGCCCCAAAAGGTTTTCTTAAGAACCCTTTAGCTTTCTAAAACAAAGTTCTTTTTTTGGTGAAAACACATTTGTTCTCCATGAAACAGAAGAAAACTCTTCTAGAAAACCAAAGGACTTCCTTTTGGTTTGAATCAAACTATACTTCCACAACAACCAACAAACTTTTAATGTATGATTGATTACTTTGATCCCCCTTAATGGTGTAATTTCGTATTATTTCACCTGGCTTTTTTCCCCTATTCTTAGGCTATAGATTCTTTTTACCATTAGATAAAGGAATTTTATTAATGACATATAGCAGTAAGACTATGACATGTACATCTAAAAAGCCAAAGTATATTCCCTTCTAGTTGTATATGGAGTCTATAAAATCCACCAAATTTTTAACATCAAGTAGATATACACCAAAATAAAAAGAAAAATGATGCAATTTAACTTAATTTTCAAGGTGGAGTTCGTTGCCCTTTAAGCATCTCAGATTCCTTTTCCTCCAAAATATCCACCACATACAAACTAAGATTTTGTTTTGTTAGAATATCCCATATTGGTTGAAATGAATATGTTGTTGTATCCTTATATCCTCATCTCACAAGTTTATACATCTCGTGTAGAGGAAATATGGGCATCTCGTAATAGAGAAACATATATATCGCACGTAGAGTAACACTGACATCTCAGATTCTTCTTTGGCCAACAGGTATAGGTCTGTATGTCAACACTAACTTTTATATTAGTGGTGCTTTTCATTGGTAGCTTTGAGGTTGAGTTAGGCCCAATGTCCATTTTCTTATCATGGTGTCATAGTCAGACTCATTCCTATTCTTGGTTTACTCAATACTGGCCATCATGTTATATTGTCCGCACTTCAAATGTCCAACCGTACAACGTGTGGTGGAGAGGGAAGAGACGAATGCTAGAATGTCACACATTGGTTGAAAAGTTGTTGTATCTTTATATGGTTGTGAAAAACTTCAACTCATGACATAGCTTTTGAGATTGAGCTACACCAACATCCATTTTCTTAACATGTTCCATTGGCATCTGCAAACCGCTTCTATTACAGAATCTTATGTGCCAATAAGTGTCCGTAGACATTACCGATTTCAGCCCCAAAATGCTCAATAACAAATGCCATAGTTGATACTGCAATGTCAGGGAAGGTGATTGATGCTTTCAGCTTCATCTCCAAAATAATTGATGTATGCTGCAGAGATGAATGCCTCTCCTTTGGACATTCTGTTGTGTCACCAAAAGAAGCAGGCTACTTTGTGTAGTGTTCTAGTTTTCCATATTTGTTCTCCAAGACCATGTATGGCTCTAGTTTTCACTTGCTATCAGTGAGTTATAGCAAGTAAATACCACTTGTCCTGCAATCTTTTCAAATCAAATTCTCTGCTGCACTAGGAAGTCCTTGAAATGCCTCCAAGTTTTGGTGGTTTTCTTTCATCCTCTTCACCTTCGATTTGTTTTAGTTTCTCTTAAACATTATGCTCCAGCCATTGCCAATTTTAAATCAGTGATCAGGATCAGACTGACTAAGGGGGTGTTTGGATAAGCTTTTTTAAAGTCAAAAGTAGGTCACTTTTTAAGCCTAAAGTGAAGTGCTTTTAAGCACTTTGTCTTTGCCAAACACCTCTAAAAATTTAAAAGTGCTTAAAAGTCAAAAGCACCTAAAAATCTGTCAATCCAAACACCCTCTAAATACGGAGACGCCATCTTGTCAGAATCTTAGAAATGTCTCAAGTGCTAGAATGAAATTAGTATCTGGTCGAAAATATAAGATGTGGATATTTTATCACACCTAAAAATAGGTGTCTCTTGTATTCCAGGATAACCATATCTTCAATAGATATACTTCTCTCAACCATACTTTCATAACCATTTCTACAAGCAAGGTCTTATTCAGCAACCTCACATATCTAAATCCCATTCGGTCCCTTCACTTTGGTTGTTGCAACAGTGCTCCATCTTACCAAGTGATAAGCTTTCATTTCCTTGCTGTCCTACCATAGAAAATCTCTCCCAAGTTTATCCAACCTCCTCTCCTCCTTAACAGACATAGGAAATAGCGACATCACATTTGTTGGTAGTGAGTCTGGCACTGTTATAAGTGCTAGCCATTTGAATGGACCCCTCCAAAAGATAGGTTTGTCTAGTCTTCCATTCTTCTTTCATATCTTTTCACCATCTCCAGTCATATACTGCTTCTACCATTTTTATTGTTGTTTCTGTTACACTCTCCATTTCAGTCTATTTAGCAAAATGTTTAGTTGACCTTGAAACATAGTTGACATAATATATGAATATTTCACCACCTGGTAGAAAGGTGTGGGATTTAGTAAAACACTAAAAATCGCGATCTCTAGCTCCTATTATCTCAAACCAGTAAATCTTGACTCAACAAAAACGTCTAGGAGATACCAAGTAATTCAAGGTGGTCCATTAGGTTGTAGTAAATACCAATGAAATCAGCATAAACTTCTAAGATGTCATATAAGGAAATCTTCTTATAATGTAACATTCAAAGTTGTCTAATGGAAGGTCTCGGCAAAAAAAATACAGTGTGATAGTACACCAAAAGGCTTGGAATAACATATTTATACCGTAGTTGGAGAGTATCCTGAAAGGCATGCTAGTAGAATCTTTAACTGTTGAAAAAGTCACCTGTGCATGACGAATACCAGAAGATACACGATCCCTGAAGGACAAAAAATCTAGGCAGCCAATCATCAACATCAGTGTCATCAACTGGAAGAGGTTCTCCGGGTAAAGTTGCCCATCTCTATTAATAAAAAAAAACAGAATAAAATTGTGGAACAAGTATGTAAATCCAGTGTAGTATTGTCTGAAATCCAAACAATGTTAAGATGATGACAGCTGTTGGCCTATTAATACCATTCTCATGTCCAAATACCCCGAAAGTCGTGCAGCCCGTACGACTTCATCAATGTGTTCTAATCTGTGAAGAAAAAAAAATGAAAATCAAAAGACAATACTCTTTTGACAGATCAATCACCTTTTAGGATTGAAAATGTAATTTTCGAAGTATTTGCAAGTCTAAGCTAAGAATAGCTAGTAGAATTACTCTTAGTGAGGCTCTTGTCCTCTTTGTAACAATTTCGTTGTGATATTGTGTAGAACTAGTGGGTGATCCTTGAACAGTACTTCACATTTGTGAAAGAAGATCTCTCTTTTTTCTTCAAATTGGGACTTGGCAACTGTTTATATAACGTTTTGTTCATTATTAGGTGATAATATCATAACAAAATTAAGAATACGAATATTTACTCAAGATAATTTTCCAATAAGGGATTTTGGAGACTGTTAGAGAAAGCATTACATAGATAAATCATGTCTTCTCATTTTTTGGGGAAGCCAGTCATACTATATAAACTTTTCTACTGGTGAAATTTGAAACGGATTTCCCTATGCTTAGAAATGTAATAATTACAGAGTCATGTTTTCAATTACACCTAGTGTTTTCTAGTTTTAGAATCAGGGAACTGTCCCAATGAGGAGGCCTTTATCCTAAAGTACATTCACATCTCTGGCTCCTATTTCTATTTTTGTTTTTGATTTATCCATTCAATTATTCTAGCTAGATCGCTGCACCCAGATTTGATGCAGCAACCTAAAATTGATTCCTCTTGTCGAGGTGTTTCATAATTGGACATTCTGAACCCATCTAGGATTCGGAGATACATTAAGCTGCTTTTCCATCGGTTAATCATCATTTCTCTACCTTTAACAAATGCTTTGTTTGAAAGGAAAATGAAACTGCAGCAATATTCCATGTTTTTAACACAATTCAACTTATGAAAAATAAACTAAATAAAAAATGGTGCAACTAACTTTGGCCCTATTCTATTTACATTTTCAGGTCGTCCCACTAGCCTTCTCCACTTAAATGCCAAACTTAATTCAGCAGCAGAATTCGAACTCGTGACCTGAACCAACAGCACATCCCATGTCGTACTACCTTTGCCGTTGAACCAAAGCACGCTTTGGCCTCAAATCCTTGGGGTCACTTTCGTTAAAGTTGAAAAGATATGAATTAGTGAACATGTTCATATTACACTGATGATACACTTAAAACAGAGATGAGTACTTGTGCTTTTTAATTCTCAAAT
>JAJONR010001897.1:0-86145 GCA_029582245.1 Solanum etuberosum | reverse complement strand
AATTAAACCGAACCGAAGTAAAAAAAAATCGAATCGAACTGAATTAGTTTGGTTTAATATACGGTGCACACTTTTCTAAAACCGAAAATTGAAGAATCGAACTGAAGTTTGATAAAACCGAACCGAAGAACCGAACGCCCACCCCTAATTCACATTCACATTATTAGTAAGTATATAAGTAAGTAGGTACCATCCTTTATCGGAAAAAATTGGCACAATCAATAAATAGTGTGTGAGGTTTCATTATTTTTTTGGCAATTGAATAAGTGGGCCCTTTGTCTATTTTAAATCTAGAATAAAACTAACCAAAATAAAATAAAATATGTATAATTGATATGAGTTTACCTGACATATATTAAGGGCTTGTTTGGAAAGTCATACTGATAAATGGATTTCGTTAATTGGGTGTATTACATTGTTTGACATATTTGATTGGTCATGTAATTACTTGGCCAGCATGTAATTGTGTGTAATTGGCAAGGGGTAATTACACTCTCCAATTCTCGGGTGGGGTGGGGGTGTTGTGAATTGCTAGTAATTACATGGTGTAATTACAAACGGGTTATTTTAAAAAAAAATCCTTTTATTTCATTTTTTATTTCTATTATTTTAAATTATTTTTTATTTTGTTATTCTAATATTTTCTACTAATATAATTTTGTTTTATGTTATTTATATTCCATTTCCTTCTCATTCTCAACATGAATTACTTCATATGATTTCATGCAATTTTTCGTATTTTTTTAATTACTCTATTTTGACTTTTTTTCATTAGCACAATTTTGTTAGTATTCTAAATTTTAAATTTGGCTTAAGTCATCGACATCCCCTTAAAGTTGTCTGCATAATTCACTTAAACATCTTAACTAGGACTAGTACCTATTAGACAATTTAATATTAACGAATATGTACCGATTGAATACAAAATAATAATAAACTTTTAAAATATTGTGTGTGTAATTCACACACACACGTCTGGAAAAAGTAACGAATAAAATTGCACCATGTGGCACATGGGCCCACTCTAATGAATTTTCAATTTTTTTAAAAAAAATTCCAACCTTTAATAATCTAAAAAATTAATTAGCGAAAAGAAGAAAAAAAAATCCCCCCCCCCCCAACCCCCACACAAAACCACCCACCTTTCTTCTTCTTCCCCTGTCACCTATCATTCTGATTCCTCCTCCAACAAAAAAAAGAAGAAAACAGAAAATCTCCCCGCACCACCGCTCCCCCAAACCCACTCATCTAATCATTTTTCATTTCTTCTTCTTCTTCATCTCCTGTCAACCGTCATTTTCTATTCCTTGGAAGAGATTGACTTTTGTTTTTCTTCTTATAATAAACTATGGGCTATGAAAATCAAGTCTGATGCAAATAGTGGGAAAAAATTACTAAGCATGATAGATTAGTGGAGTGATTATTGAGCTTTTGGTGATAAATAAATCGATGTTGATAAATTATTTTGAAATCGACGACGAAGAGAAATCGAGAGGATTTAAATGAATTATATCAAATTTTCTGATATCATTTTTAAATAACTTTAATGGTTTGTGATGTTTGTTGATTGAAGCAACCGGAAATAGAGATGAGCAGAGGTCGCTTTTATAATTTCGATGTTCAATTTTATTTTTTTAACAAATTTGATTAGCGGATTCAATTTTTTTAAAAATTAAAAATAAGAACGAAGAACCAAAACAAACAAAGTTTAAAATGCTTAAAATGGGGCGAAGAAGAAGACCACTGGTATAGCCTACATGGGTGGGGGTGGGGTTGCTTTCTTTTTGAGTATTAAGACATTATTTTGAATAAAAGTTTACTTTTAGTTATTTTAATTAATGCAAGCCAAGTGTCATTAGAAGGAAAAAAGGGTACAAGTTTATTCTACATATATATAAATTGGGACCTATTCACACACTGCTTTGCAGTGAGATGCACTTATTTTGCCACATTAGCATTTGTGCTTAATAGACACATGTTCTGAACAATTTAGGTGTTCAATAGGTACACGTCTTAGTAAAGTGTTTAAACGAATTATGCAGACAACTTTAGGGGGCCGCAGATGACATAAGTCTTTAAATTAAAGTAGAATTTATTGTTGAATAAGGTTATAGACTTACTTTTTCCTTTTATTTTAATTTATATTTTTGTACGTTATGTTGAAATTTGACGTAAGAGTATTATGTTAAATTTTTCGTTTTGAATTTAGAACTTATGTTATGTTTTCAGTTTTATTTATTTTAGTAGTATTGACTTGATATTTCACATTACAAGCCATTTATTTTTGTTAAACTTGATAAATCATCTTCTTTGTCAAATATTTAAATATTTTTCTATCATTATATTTATAATATTAATCTTTTTTTTTTTCAAATATGCATTTCATGATGTTCATAGAAATTTTCATAATCCAAAAATCGAGCGTGATGACACATGTCTAATTCCACCAAGACATGTCAGCCTAAACCCAACTCAATAAGGTAAATGTGGAAGTAACAACATAACAAAAGACTAACATAACGCGAATATTGTGGATAAATATAACATAACTCATAACACCCCCAAAATTTGGTGTCACGTGTACAAGCATCTAAGTATTACAATAGATTCAAAAGAAATACAAGTCTAATGTCTTTGCATATAGAATATGATATGGACATAATGGAAGAGTAAGTGATTTCTGCCGATGTGACAAGCAACTATTCCACAAACTCCACAAGGAATTCTCGGACGAAGTTGAGAAGGGAAAAGTCAAGACAATTCGGGCTCGTAACCTACACAAATGTAGAAAGCAAGGGAATGAGTATCAAACAACAACGATGTTCAACAAGCATCCCAAACGAACCCTAAGTAAAGTAATACATAACTCAAGTACTCCAACGCACCATCTGAACCTCTATAAACTACAACCGGCATATAATCAGATCAACCCAACCTAACATTTCTCACTCAATAACAAAGCACGTATAGAACATCACATCTTGCACCTCAACACACACACACACACACACACATATCATCACAGTCTTTCATAGTTCAGCAATCACAAGATCATATCATCACTCATGAATGGCAAGAAACAAGGATGAAGTGTAATCCAATTTCATACAGTGTGATGCATGTATGTCCTAATGATATACACCCGCTGAACCTCAGTTCGAGACCCATGGGGGACTCTTCTGTAACACACAGAAAACTAGTAGACTAAACTAGAGCTTTACGAGGGAGTTTTAGAGTTTGATATGAGGGTTAAGATCGTAAAATTACTTCCCGTACTTAGAATGAGGGGTTTAGGGTTAAACGTCAAGGTACGACTTCCCAAGGACCAACCAAGGGGTCCTTGAGGAGGACCCTAAACACAGCCAAAAAGCTGTCTAAAATAGTGGCCTCCCACGAAGGGCATTCACGAGCCGTGGATGGACCCACTCCCCGTGGGAAGGGGTCGTGGGTCAAGGCCCTTGTTGCCCCTTCTATTACAAGCCCCAGTACCCATCCACGCTTGACCATCACGGTCTGTGGACGTGGTCTCGTGGGTGGGGCAGTGGTGAGCTTAAAATATTTTAAGTTGGGGACTTAAGGGTTAATTCCAAATTAGCTAGGGGTTAAGTGGGGACGGTTTATTAGTAATTATACCCCCTATATATACCTAGTAGACCCTTAATTAGATGATTCAAAATCATTATTTCAACTCCCTCAAAAGAACCCAATTCCCTCCAAGAAATTCTCTCTCTAGAAAGTGAAGAAGAAGAGAAGGAAGCTAGGGCAAAATTCTTCCATTATTGAAAGCTTTTGTGAGGGCTTTGAATCAAGGTATGTTAGCTTATTCATCTACGGATTCTTCCATCCATAGATCCCCCCCTAGATTTCCCCCAATTGTGAAGACTAAACCCAATTCTAGCTAGGGTTTCTTCCTATGTTATAGGTAGTATTTGAGTATGATTCCAATTGAGTGGATAATACATTTTTATAATTGTTTTAGTATTGATTCATGATATTATGATGAATTTCTATGTTTTCCATGGTTAACCCTAGTCCAATTGATTAAATTGAATTATGCGAGTTTATGCCTTGTGAAGTGAAATTGAGGATTCAAAGGTGATCTTCTAGAATTGATGACATGTATAGTAATTGTTCAAGAATAGAGGTATGTGAACATGAATTACATTAGAAAGATTTACATATGATGGATCTTTACTAGTAATGAATGAGGTATAGTCTTTATGATGAATTATGACTAGAATTGCTTAAGGAAGAAGCTTATGACTAGTATGTCTTGTGATCTAGACTAGTATGATGATTTTAAGAAGTAAAAGATTTGAGAATAGGGCTTGAATTCATGAATGTTGATCACTAGGGCTTTTAAAGTAAGTCTAATTTGATGAGATAGCTTGCATAAAATTGGTATACTAATGGCTAGAGTTGTTGTGAAAGGCTTTTACCCACATGACTTACCTAGTGCTATATGAATGCATGCGTGAAAGGTCTTCTCACATAGAATGATTCTAGATTTGAAAGGTTAATCACCTAAAAAGAATCAAAGCATGATAGACTAGAATAGCTTGAAGATGTGACCTAATATCCCTTCATGTATAACTTGACTCGGTAAGCCAAAACCAAGCTTGGTAGCTTGAGTTAGGAGTTCTCATGGTAACCTAGGATTAAGGATCCATACTCTCCTAAGGATAGCTTGATAGCATTATAGAATCCTTTCATGGTAGCTTGAGATAGTAGATCTCATGGTAGCCTAGGATTGAGGAATTACACTCTCCTAAGGGTAGCTTGAACTTGCATCATATGATGCCTTCATGGTAGCTTGACTTGGTTAGGCCAAGACCATTTCATGGTAGCTTAGGATTGAGAAATCATACTCTCCTAAGGGTAGCTTGCACTAGCATCATAGAATGCTTGCATGGTAGCTAGGAGGGAACATTTTACTCTTCCTTGTATAGCTTGGACTTGCATGTTAATGTGTTTTTCCATGATAGGTTGGTCTAGCCTATTAGGGTGCTATTCTTTGGTAGCCTTGAATTGGCAAATAGTATAGATGGACTAGTCCCCCATCTAGTAAGTATGTATGATGGCCTAAAGTGGTACTTAGTGTGAATGGTAGTATGGGATGCCATTCATGCAATGCACAAGTACAACTTAAAGCTACATATGAAGTGTTCTCTTAGATGATGTATGCTTATCTAGGAGTGTTACTATAGTTGTCTTCCATGATATGTTGACTAAAGGTTGTAGTTTCCTTGTCTATATGAAGTAGGTCAAGAATGAGACTAATGAATGGTAAGTATGAATATGGTGACTTCAAGGTTATGCTTAGTGTGAATGGTATTATGGGATGCCCTCCATGCATTGCACAAGTGTGTCTTGAGGTTACTTAGGAGTATAGTGCTCACATGATATGAAGGTCTAGGTGTAGAATATGCCATGAACATGATGTATCTTCTATGCTCAAGAACTATGTATTATGTTGACTGATGCTTATCTGATGCTTATTTTGGAGATTATGCTTATGACTATGTTATTGTCTCTTATGCTTATGTCTCATGTTGACTAACCATTTTGAGATGCTCTTATGATGTTATGCTAGCTATCATATTTAGTACTTTTGTATTAACACATACTTTTGCCTACATTCTAATCAAATGTATGGTTCGGTGATTTGAGGTCCATTCTCAAGGATAGGTTTCTAAGGAGCAAGAAGTTGAAGACTTGATGAGTCCTCATAGTATCGAGGATAAAGCCACCATTTTCTTTATGTCTTTTCTTTATGTTTGAGACTATTGTATGGGCTGTGTCCCAAGAGTTTATTCAAAGTTGTTTTAGATGGTTTGAGACAAAGTGTAGTAAGACTTCCGCTTGTGTTTTATAAAGACTTCAATTGTATGGATAAAGTTTTAAAATTTCCGTACTTTTCTATTATCTTATGTTATGATTTGCTAAGGGCTTGTATGAGACCCCTTCGGGGTCAAGTACGCCATGTTACATCTAGGGTGTACCTCTGGGTCGTGACAAACTTGGTAATCAGAGCACAAGGTTTAGAATGGTTCTAGGATTGTCTCAAACCACGTCTAGTAGAGTCTTGTTCATAAATGTGAAGCGCGCCACATTTATGAATAGGAGGCTATTGGATGTTTAGGAAATCTCATTTCTTCATTCTCTATGTCGTGCCATAGAGTTTAGATTTAGTAGGTCTTTCTCCTAATTCGTGCCCTATGGTTTTCAGGATACCTCTAATACAATGGCTAATGCTAGAAGGGATGAGGAAGGCAATGTGGGGAAAGAGGTTCCTCTCCAAGCTCCTCCACAAGCTCCTCCCCAAGCTCCAATTAATCATCCAGATATGAAGAATCTGGAGATTAGGTCGGCTTTCCAAATATTGGCCCATGCTTTGACTACTCAAGCTCAAACTATGACGACACAAGTGAATAGGGAGGTGGTAGCTCCGGCAAACCCAATAAGGGGGATGACTGCTTCTAGAGTGAGAGAGTTATTGAGGATGAACCCTTCGGAGTTTAGTGGCTCCAAAGTGGAAGAGGATCCTAATGGGTTTATAGAGGAGGTTTATAAAGTAATAGCTATCATGGGGGTGACTTCGGTAGAGAAAGCAGAGCTAGCCACTTACCAATTGAAAGATGTTGCTAAAATATTGTATGAACAATGGAAAGATGCTAGGCCGGTAGAAGCGGGTCTCATAGAGTGGGAATTATTCAAACTAGCATTTCTTGATAGGTTCTTTCCCCGAGAGTTGAGGGATGCCCAGGTGGAAGAGTTTATAAACCTTAAGCAAGGTAGCATGAGTGTTAATGAGTATGCCTTGAAATTTACGCTATTGTCTAAGTATGCTCCATCCATGGTAGCAAATCCGAGGGATATGATGAGTAGGTTTTTGACGGAGGTGTCCGACATAGTAGCAAAAAAATGCCGTACGGCAATGCTCCATAATGATATGGATATCTCACGTCTCATGGTGTATGCCCAACAAATGGAAGTAGACAAACTCAAGAAAGAGAAATATAGGGAGAAAAAGAGGTAGAGGATGGACAATGATAAGTCATTTCATGATGGGTCCGATGGACATGGTCATTCTAGGAATCGACAAAAGTTTTCTGGAAAAGGCTCTTCTAATGCTCCTAAGTATAAGGATGAGAGGGTGTCTAACCCTAAGCCACCCGGAAGTGGTAATGAGCCTCCATTGTCTACTTGTGCTAGGTGTGGGAGGAGACATGAGGGTAGGTGTTTGGCCGGTAGAGAGGGTTGCTTTAGTTGTGGTGAGAGTGGCCACAAGATGAAAGATTGTCCTAAGTCAAAAGCTATGAGAAGAGAGGGTAAGCAAGTTGATCCTAGTGGTCCGGATGAGAATGCCCAAAAGAAGAATATGTTCTATGTCCTCCAAGCTAAGAATGATTAAGAGTGACCTCCTACTGTGACTACCGGTATGTGTTTCATGCTTCATTATGTTCCGGTATTGTTTGGTCTTTTATGACTTGATATGTTATACTTTGAAGTCATTTTTAGCATGAATGATGTTTAGAAGAGTTTGTATAGGCTTACTCCCAAGGGGGTGATGGTGTGCCTAAATAGTAAGGTTATGGTATGTTTATATGTTGCCATGATTTCTTTATATGCATGTTCATGAAACTTAGGTCTTGATAGAAATGACTTATGTGCATTGTTTTCCTCATATGGTGGTGCATTGAGTATAAGTTGCATGTTGACTTCATGAGATGAATATATGAGCATGCCTTAGTTTGGAGTTGAAAGATTCCTCCTTGAATAAAATGCTTTTTGAGAGTAAAATTGCATTTAGGCTCCATGTGTGTTTGATTGAGCATGTTTTAGCTAGGAGATGGTAGTTCCTCCTTGAAAATGAGTAGATATAGAATTTCATGCATTTTGGGTTGTTAGATGTAGTTTCTAATCCCTTGTGTTGCATTGAGTATGTTTAGTTTGGAATTGAATTTTTTTTTATTTTGTTCACGTGCATTTAGATGTGTTGCATGCATGATGGGATGCTAGTCTAGAGTCGTTTCCTTTAAGAGGTGTTTAGAAATGTCATTCGAGGACGAATGTTCCCAAGCGGGAGATATTGTAACACCCGGAAAACTAGTAGACTAAACTAGAGCTTTACGAGGGATTTTTAGAGTTTGATATGAGGGTTAAGCTCGTAAAATGACTTCACATACTTAGAATGAGGGGTTTAAGGGTTAAACATCAAGGTACGACTCCCCAAGGACCAACCAAGGGGTCCTTGAGGAGGACCCTAAAAACAGCCAAAAAGCTGTCCAAAACAATGGCCTCCCACGAAGGGCATCCACGAGCCGTGGATGGACCCATGCCCCATGGGAAGGGGTCGTGGGTCAAGGCCCTTGTTTTCCCTGCTCTTACAAGCCTCAGTACCCATCCACGCTTGAGCAGCACGGTCCGTGGACGTGGTCTCGTGGGTGGGGCAGTGGTGAGCTTAAAATATTTTAGGTTGGGGACTTAGGGGTTAATTCCAAATTAGCTAGGGGTTAAGAGGCGATGGTTTATTAGTAATAGTACCCACTATATATATCTAATATACCCTTAATTAGATGATTCCAAATCATTATTTCAACTCCCTCAAAAGAACCCAATTTCCTCCAAGAAATTCTCTCTCTAGAAAGTGAAGAAAAAGAAGAAGAAGAAGAAGAAGAAGAAGAAGAGAAGGAAACCAGGGCAGAATTCTTCCATTGTTGAAAGATTTTGTGAGGGATTTGAATCAAGGTATGTTAGATTATTCATCTATGGATTATTCCATCCATAGAGCCCCCCCTATATTTCCCCAATTGTGAAGACAAAACCCAATTCTAGCTAGGGTTTCTTCCTATGTTGTAGGTAGTATTTGAGTATGATTCCAATTGAGTGGATAATACTTGTTTATGATTGTTTAAGTATTTATTCATGATATTATGATGAATTTATATGTTTTCCATGGTTAACCCTAGTCTAATTGATGGAATTGAATTATGTGGGTTTATGCCTTGTGAAGTGAAATTGAGAATTCAAAGGTGATCTTCTAGAATTGATGACATGTATAGTAATTGTTCAGGAATAGAGGTATGTGAACATGAATTGGATTAGAAAAATGTACATATGATGGATATTTACTAGTAATGAATGAGGTAGAGCCTTTATGAGGAATTATGACTAGAATTGCTTAAGGAAGAAGCTTATGACTAGTATGTCTTGTGATCTAGACTTGTATGATGATTGTAAGAAGTAAAAGCTTTGAGAATTGGGCTTGAATTCATGAATGTTGATCACTAGGGCTTTTAGAGTAAGTCTAATTTGATGAGATAGCTTGCATAAAATTGATATACTAATGGCTAGAGTTGTTGTGGAAGGCTTTTACCCACATGACCTACCTAGTACTATATGAATGCATGTATGTAGAATGTGAAAGGTCTTCTCACATAGAATGATTCTAGATTTGAAAGGTTAATAACCTAAAATGAATCAAAGCATGATAGACTAGAATAGCTTAAAGATGTGACCTAAGATCCCTTCATGTATAACTTGACTTGGTAAGACAAGACCAAGCTTGGTAGCTTGAGTTAGGAGTTCTCATGGTAGCCTAGGATTGAGGATCCATACTCTCCTAAGGATAGCTTGACTAGCATTATAGAATGCTTTCATGGTAGTTTGAGATAGTAGATCTCATGGTAGCCTAGGATTGAGGAATTACACTCTCCTAAGGGTAGCTTGAACCTGCATCATAGGATGCCTTCAAGGTAGCTTGTCTTGGTTAGGCCAAGACCATTTCATGGTAGCTTAGTATTGAGAAATCATAGTTTCCTAAGGGTAGCTTGCACTAGCATCATAGAATGCTTGCATGGTAGCTAGGAGGGAACATTGTACCCTTCCTTGTATAGCTTGGACTTGCATGTTAATGTGTTTTTCCGTGATAGCTTGGTCTAGCCTATTAGGGTGCTATTCCTTGGTAGCCTTGAATTGACAAATAGTATAGAGGGACTAGTCCCCTATCTAGTAAGTATTTATGATGGCCTAAAGTGGCACTTAGTGTGAATGGTAGTATGGGATGCCATTCATGCATTGCACAAGTACAACTTAAAGCTACTTATGAAGTATTCTCTTAGATGATGTATGCTTAGCTTGGAGTGTTGCTATAGTTGCCTTCCATGATATGTTGACTACAGGTTGTAGTTTCCTTGTCTATATGAAGTAGGTCATGAATGAGACTAATGAATGGTAAGTATGAATATGGTGACTTCAAGGTTATGCTTAGTGTGAATGGTATTATGGGATGCCCTCCATGCATTGCACAAGTGTGTCTTGAGGTTACTTAGGAGTATAGTGCTCACATGATATGAAGGTCTAGGTGTAGAATATGCCATGAACATGATGTATCTTCTATGCTCAAGAACTATGTCTTATGTTGACTTATGCTTATATGATGCTTATTTTGGAGATTATGCTTATGACTATTTTATTGTCTCTTATGCTTATGTCTCATGTTGACTAACCATTTTGAGATGCTCTTATGATGTTATGCTAGCTATCATATTTAGTACTTTTGTACTAACGCATACTCTTGCCTACATTCTAATCAAATGTAGGGTTCGGTAATTTGAGGTCCATTCTTGAGGATAGGTTTCTAAGGAGCAAAAAGTTGAAGACTTGGTGAGTCCTCATAGTATCGAGGATAAGGCCACCATTTCCTTTATGTCTTTTCTTTATGTTTGAGACTATTGTATGGGCTGTGTCCCAAGAGTTTATTCAAAGTTGTATTAGATGATTTGAGACAAAGTGTAGTAAGACTTCCACTTGCGTTTTATAAAGACTTCGATTGTATGGATAAAGTTTTAAAATTTCCGTACTTTTCTATTATCTTATGTTATGATATGCTAAGGGCTTGTATGAGACCCCTTCGGGGTCAAGTACGTCATGTTACATCTAGGGTGTACCCCTGGGTCATGATATCTTCAGTCCGTGGACCTACCACGATGTGTGACACATTCCCTTTTTCTCAATGTGAATCTACCACGACACGTGGTATGTCTCTTTTTACTCCTAATCATTTCCACAAAGCATCTTCACAATAGTATTATAGCACCAATGCAAATAGATATGTGTAAATGCTCAATGAGAGGATAATAACTTCCACAACAACAAGCCAACATAGATAATCTTGGCACAACATCAAGAGTGAGTCAATAAAACTGTTCAAAACATTCATGACACGTCATATATCACAATACCAATAAGATTCCTTCGTTTAGCCTACATTTACATCAGTAGAAACTATTTGTCATTTAACAATACAAAAAATATATGAAATTCTTCACCAATTTTCATTACTCCCATTTACACAATAGCATACAAGGTTTAATATACTTAACAAAGGGTCAAGAGGCCCACTTGCCTTAAAAAGAACAAACAATCAACTTGATACTTGACGCTTCCCTATACGATGGGTCTCTAAATCAACATAATCTAAACAATTATAGAATCACAATAAGAATTCAAGAACAACAACACCCAAATCGTTAATTTTGGAAACTAGGTCTAAATCGATCAAAAAAGTCATTCCCGAGGGCTAGGGTTAAATCTGAAAATTAATATAAACTCATGTTACCCAAAGGTTTTGGAACTTAATAGTGAAAACCATATCGAAAAATAAGTTAAAACCAAGCTCAAACCTCTATTTTATTAAAAACCCAAGTTCTTGATAAAATACACAAAGTTTGAGTTTCAAATCAGTGATTAGCTAGCAATATCATGAAATAATTAATGGGGAAATAAAGATGAGGAGTTAAAAATAGTTACCCAATCGAAGAATCTTGAAATAACACTTAAAGTCACCTCTATCGAGCTTTCAATGTTTAAAAATGGTGAAATGAGGATAAAACCCCAAATTTGAAAAAGAATTCTGCCCAGGTCACAATTGCTCTTCATGATCGCGACTTCAAAGTCTTGCATTGCGATAAGTAAAGTGGGTCAACAATACACACCTTCACGATCGTGGAACCCTCATCATGATTGCAAAGCACATGAATCCACACCCACACGATTGCGATGAACATCTTCACAATCGCGCAGGGTAATTCACCCGATGCCAGCAACATCAACAATAACAAAAATTTATACCAAAACTCATCATTCGCCAAATGGCCCATCAGGATTCGTTTGAAACCCTAAACACACAGTCCAGATATGCTACCAAACTAAACTCGACATTATGAACTCAATGAAATCATTGAAACACAGATTCAAGGTCTCCTTGACCCGAAATCCATTAAAGCCGCAAGAAACTAACTGTCACGATCCAGGAGTACACCCTAGATGTAACATGGCGTATAGGACCCCGAGAGGCCCCCACATAAGCCACCTAACATTCATAACATAAGAAATAGAACATAAGAGGTAAAAACAACATTTCAAGTCCAAAAGTTTTAAAAAAGTAAAGCGGAAGTCTAAAACACTTGTCTCATTAGCCATCTAGCACAATAGAATGAAATTGGGCCTAGCCCATACATCATGTCAAAAACTGAAAGTAAGACAGAAACTGAAAACAATGAGAATTCATCCTCGAAGCATGAGGACTCACTAAAGCTCAGAAATCGGTAATCAACCACTATCCACGAAACTGAGAAACCTGACTGTCGGACCCTACATTTGGGGAAATATAGGCAAGAGTATGAGTTAGTACAAAATAATGTACCAAGTATGATAGCTATGCATAAAATATTTAAATCATGCTTAAATAGGACATTTTATGACATGCAATTGTCTAAGCTAAAACATGATATAAAAGGAGTTAGAAAACATGGTCAATGTAAGCTAACATCATTTAAACCTTTGAACACATATGAGATACTTCTTGTAGTAACCTTAGTTCATTATTATTGTGGGAAGTAGCCTTAACCGACATAGAGACCATGTGAGCTATAACATGATCCCCCGATGTCTCCCACACCAAAAAGGGTTGTCCTACTTGCCAAGGTAAGGACCATGAACTTATAGCTTAAGTGGATCCACTAGCTAATATCTATCTAGACAATCATCCTATGGGGGCACATAGGTAAGGGATAAGGAGATTGCTTCTAGAAATCCGGCCTCTACTAGCGGGAGAGCCTCCATCTCAATATCCTCTTGGTGCTAAGCATAAATCCCACAGAATAGTCATTTCTTACTTGTTCTTATTATTCATGGAAAGGCACGTCATCTTACCAATCCAAGCTAAGTCATTATCCATGGAAAAGTATCATTCAATAACCAATCCAAGCTAAGTCATTATCCATGGAAAAATATCATTCAATAACCAATCCAAGCTAGGTTTCATTATGATAGCTCATTATCTTTGATTCAATTAGGTGAGAAAACCTTTCAACCTTAGAATCCTTACTATGTGAGAAAACCTTTCACAATCATGCTTTCATGTGTATATGAGAAAATCCTTTTAACAACACAACAACAACATCATCATTGATACTTTACTCTCAAAGCATCCTTAAAACATTTGCATAGATTTCATAAGAACATGCATAATTCCATAATTTGCCTTTCAAGGTTCAAAACCCACTTTCAATCATCAACATTTAGAAAATATGGGTTAGATATGAATTTCATCATAAATTCATGTAATTATATCAATGCATGTTTGATTTCATATAACTCTTCTTTCATAATCAAAACCCCACATCATATGATCATAAGTTGAAAAAAAAACTTGGGGATATCATGGGTTAATAGGGGAATCATCATAAAATCATAGTATTTCATCAATTCATGCATAAGAGATCATAATTCAATCATTTAAATCAATAATCAAGAGAACCCATGGCAATTGAAGAAAATCCTAACTCAATTAGGGATTTTTAACTTTAAAAATAGGAGAATTTGGAACTACGTGAATGGAAGGAATCCATGGATGAAAACTATCATACCTCAAAGCCAATTTCTTATCATCAATGGACGAATGGAGACTTGACTTGAAACCCTAGGTTGAATCCTTCTTCTTCAAGCTTTCTAAAGAGAGAAATATTTTGGAGAGGAGACTTGTTCTTCTTTTAGAAATTTGAGAGAATGATTTTTATTGGGGAAATTTGGGGGTTAAAATACTTATATAGGGGTCTTAGTGAAGGGTAAAACTACAAATTATTATGGTAGACTAATTAGGAAAAGACCCAACTACCCCTGAAAATAACTGCCGACCCCCGACCTACGGACCTTGACCGACAGACCGTGGTCTGACTGACGGTCCGTCCTGCACGTCCATCGACTGTGGTCAGAAACTGGAATTTGGGGGTCTGGACCACGGGCTCTCAACTACGGACCGTGGACCCACCGACAGTCCGTTGGTCCGGCCGTGGTTCTGGGCTTTTGAGTCAAGGTTGGGGTGTCCAACCACGGACCAAACCTACGGTCCGTGGTCCCATCCACGGGCCGTGGTTGGCCGCCATCAGTTGGCACCTGCAACTTCTGAAAATTTCTATCTTGCCCTTTTTTGAATCCGGGGTGTTATAATATCTCCCCCTTGGTATCATTCGTCCTCGAATGAGATTCAAGCTAGTACGAAAAGAGTAAGAGAGAAACTAACAACCAAATCATCAATGCAACTTCATCTAAATGCATATAGCCAAGGAGAAAATATCGACTCTAAGCTAGGACATACTCAAAACCTCATAAGAGGGGTGGAAACACCATCTAACAGCCCATTGTTTTCAAGAAATAAAAGACTTGTTTTCGAAAAATCAACTTAACTTTTAAAGAAAATCGATTTTCAAAGAGAGTCGCCACTTAGTTTTTGGAAGAAATTAAGAAAACTTAAGATTTTCAAAAGATTTAAATAGATTAAAAATCATTTGAAATCCAAAGAAGGTTCGGGGTTCAATTTACATTTTTGAGAAGGTGTTAGGCCCTCGAAATATCCGCTCACATGTGGTTGACCAACGATTTGACTAATTTTTAGAAAATATTACTAAGTATGGAAAAATCCATTTTTATTTGAAGGAAAATAAACTAAAGGGATTTTAAAGAAAATAACTCATGTGTTGCAAGACAACTAATAAAATAAAACTAAGTAATAAATAGAAAATATAAATATTTTGATTTGAACATAAAAAGGAAGAAATGACTTTCTTTTGGGAATTTAATTAAATAAAAAAAAATTCAAATAAAAGGTTAGCCAATACAACAAAACAAATAAAGAAAGGAGAAATGAAATCAAACTTGGGCTTTGGACCCAAATTCAAATTCCTGGACCCTTGGCCCACCTGTCCTAAGCCTAAGAGTTTGCTATAACTGAACTTTGACTCAATTCTTCCAAAAGTCATGCAGCAATTTCAATTGGGGTTTTGTCCCATTTCTCCTGAAAATTCTTGGTATACAGACCACGATTTGGCCTTTTTCTTGTGTATTGGGCTGTATACCACATGTATACAACCTAAATTTGGTTTCCAAGCATCTACATTTTGCATTTTTGACCTGTATTCCTGTATTTTGACGCCTTGGACCTGTATATCAATATTTCCGTCTGTATACCAGTGTATACAACAGGTATACATCGCATATAAAGCCCCTTTTGAGGGATTTCCGGGCACCTAAACTTCAGTTTCCAACCCCTGTATTATCTAAATTTAACCTGTTCACCGACAATTTGCCATGGGGCTGACTCGAGAAAATATGAACATTGGACCTTTATGGCCCAATCAACGAAATGCAAGGAAAAAGAGTCTCTAAGGACTCTGGAGGAGCCGGTTCATGCATAGAAAATAACAAAACAAGATGGACATTAGAAATGGAGCATACTTTGAATCTATATGATACAACCAAGACATATAAACAAGAAATAAGGCAAAATATGCATGTGATTAGTTCACTGCCAATGTTATGCAAAGATGACCAAAAGAATGCATACAATGCTTAAAGAACTTTAACTTAAATTAAACTAACTTCACATGATAAGGCAAAACACCAAATGGTAGCGATAACTAAACAGTTAAACTAGCAGTAATTAAATGGAGTGGATTTAGGCATAATTACTTAGACAAAGATAATGATAAGGAAGCAATTATCAATAAAAAATAGAGCAGACCGTTGAAGTTGATGTCATTAGGTTTAAAATGCAATACGAAACTAAGCAAAGGAAATAATAAACCCATGTATTAATAGAATAAACTTGAGCATTTTGAACATGAGCAAATCAGTAAACAAAATTAACAAAATATGCTACTGTTTTGGAGAAATATTATACATGAATAAGAGAGGGATTTTTAGCATTTTTCACAACTTCAAATAAAGAAAGAGGGCATGCATAGGCAACAGAACATACAATAAGCTTTAGCACAATTTTTATACACTGAGGCATGCATTTAAAGTTAAACGAGAATGAATTAAAGTTTAAACAATAAGACTATAATCTTTCTGAAATGAGACTCAATCAACAGAAGCCATTAGAAGAGAAGAAAAGAAAACAACTCATGCTTAATAAGCACATACAAGAATAGGACACCACTGTATCTTGGAAAGATTTCAACTCAGACCAAATAGGAATCTCGACTGATTTATCACATACAAGATATAAGTCTGTCAAGCATTCACATGAACAGGAGCAACACTTCAAACCTAAAAGGTTAACACAATCAACTAGAGATCCAAATAACAAATATTTTTAAGAAGCTAAATGAACTCAAAAAATTGATGTCTTGATTCACCCATCCAACTTGTGTTAATGCAGATTCATATGAAACAGAAACAAACTATGGACTAAAACAACCATTTCAAAAATAATCACAACTATGTTATGAAAGCTAAGACAACAACAACAACAATGGTTTGAAATCGGTCCTCCAAACATTCATACAAATACCCCCGAATCATGCTCACATGTGAAATACCCATTCTTGAGACAAGTAAAACAACCACAGCTTCGAGAAAACACAAACAGAGAGACAAACTTAAAAGTGCATTAAACCTTCTTGCAAACAGAAAATACTGTCCATCTCAGCAAATAAGATGAAGAGAATAACATCAGACCGAACATATCATATAAGCTCATCTCAGAATCCCCAAAGAACTATACACCAAACCAACACAAAGAACTGAAAACAAACAAAGGGATTATGAGTTGTTTACCTCTTGACGAGCAGCAACTGGGGCAAGACGAGCTGGAGACGATGAGCTTCTACCACCACACGAGCTTGGCTGGAAAGCTTGAATGAAAACTTCAAGGACAGAACCTTATAGAAAATTCGAACCTTAAAGCTTTGACTATCTAAATCGATTTATTTGTAAACCTATATCTCTCTGTATATTTTCTAGCTCTCAAACGTCTATTTTTTCCTCAAAACCTATGTATTTCAAAGTATCCTTTCCCTTATATCGACTCAAATTTCCTCAACCCCAAACAATGAGGAAGGAAGGGGTCTATATAGGCGAATTCTAGGGCAGATTTGGGGGGAAAAGACGAGGGCAATCTCGGGTAAGAACAAAGGAATTTTGGAATTCAAATTCCAAATTCTATCCAAAAATTCAGAATATTCCGAACGATTCTCAAAAGTTTAACGGATTGAAAGCGAGGTAGAGGGCCTGGATTGATCGATTGTCCTTAACGGGCTATGCGGCTCAATTTCATGGTGCAAGGACGATTCCGCGTGCCCTTTTGCTACTGAAATTGTACAACTGGAGAGGGACATTGAGGAAGAAGACAAGAATTACAGTGTACTGCACTGGCTTGCTCAATCTGTGAATTGGAATCGAGACACCGTGTATCTCCGTCAACTCGTTGCCTGCCTTGTTTGATATTGCTGTTGTTGACGTTCACACCATTTTCACGACGTGTTGCTGCCGCTTGGAATCGTCACTGCTTTTGTGTATTGATGCCGAAAGAGACGTTGCTGGGTTTCTTTTTATCATTTTGGAAGCTGCTGTTTCTGGGTCTTCTTGTTGAATGAGGGATGGGCCGATAAACGTGGGCTGGGTTTATGGAGAATGTATAGTGGGTTGCTGCAATTTAGAAGTAGGGCCCAAATAATTGATTCTAAGATGGGTTGAAGAAAAAAGTTAGATTTGGCTAAAATTGTAATAGAAATTAATTAACAATTTAGCCAAACGGATTAAAGAGGTAACCAAAAAGAATTAATTTTGGCAGATTCGGCTAGAATTCAAATAGGACAAATTAATATGATTAATTTATGAGCCTCTTAATCTTAACGAAATAAAATAATTAATCTAAATATAAAGTAATTGATTCAAAATATATGCCAACTTATAAACTAATTTAATAAGATATTTAATTAAAAATAAAATCTTTTTTTGCGATAGTTTTCAAATATTCGTAAAATGGCATAACTAGACATAATTGTAAAAATATACATATTTTGTTATTTAAAATTTATCTAAATAATTAAAAATGGCAAATTAATTTTAAAAATAACTTGAAGAAACCCTGAATTTTATAAAACCAATTATTTTAAAATCGTTTGAAAAATTAAGAAGCTCAAAAATTAATTTTTATTGGAGAGGGTCAAAATTGGGTGTCAACAACTGTCCCTCGTTTTACTCGGATTGCTGAAAGAAATTTGAGGAAAATGAAATTGACGAATCCAATTTTGACCGACCACATCTTCATCCTTTAGAAGAGGGAATTTGGTACGGACTTTAAGAATTATGGCCGAACCCCGAAAATGGGTTTCCTACATATCTCAGGCTATATGAGAATTCAGGCCACTTGTAGTTCGATACACCTGATTTGAAGCACGATTTTGAAAGAATTCAAAAGCTATTTCGATACCAAATTATGAAAGAACCGAAATGCTCGAGACTAATATTTAAGAGCGATTGTTGGAATACAGTCGAGTTTTCAACACTGATCCGCCTACATATTCCTCAACTTAGGGAATTAGGCTGCTTGTAGTTCGACTCGATCGGTTGAAAAGGAAATCTATTATGCTAGATCACCTTCGGCTCTGGAAGAGTGACAAATAAGTCGAGTATGATAAGGAGGCTTGAAACCTCTTAACCATGAATGTGGCGCACTTCACACCCATAATTAAGAACTTACACGGACATAATTTCCAAAGCTCTTGGTACACTATCACTCAGATTGGAATGCTGCTTCCGGTGAACCCCAAATATTTTTGGATGCGAAACTGAAACCAACAAACTTAAAGAAAAAACCACATGCCTTCTGATAGGAATGTGGTTTGATTGTGGTGAAGTCACTCCTCAGCTCGCGTCCTAAGAGTTTGGTATTCCTCTTTGGACTATGTCCCAGTTCGCTGCTAAGAAAAAGTTTCACATTGTGCTGCATCCTTTTTGATGCCGTCCACACCTGTGGTTTGTTTTTGAGATTTCATCCTTTCAGATGCTCTCGAAAAAGACTGAGGTGAAACTCATTAGCTTAAAAATGTAATTCAAATGGGGAGATAGCATCTTTTACGGTGTTGACACTTAATTGCTCTCCTTGAATATTTGACGTCAACCTCCTCCAGTTTGACGTAAAACAAATAAAGCTTGTATCTCATATTTGTAATATAATTCTTCAATATACTCTTCCTTTGATATAAAAGTAATAAACTTGACTGGAGTATTATGTTGGTGGTTTTCCTCGCGATGCATGGAGATAATACTTCCTTGAGTAATACAGTCGATGTTGGTTTTATCGTGATGCATGAAGATCTTTCCCGCGATGCATGACTCTTCCCGCGATGCATGATTCTTCCTGCGATACATGAATTTTTTTCTGCGATGCATGAATCTCATTCTCGCGATGCATGAATCTTTTTTCTGTGATGCATGAGTCTCTTTCTGCGATGCATGAATCTCTTTCCCACGATGCATGAATCTTCTTTCTGCGATGCATGAATCTCTTTCTCGCGATGCATGAATCTTCCTACGATGCATGAATCTATTTCCCGTGATGCATGAATCTCTTTTCCGCGATGCATGAATATTGCCGCGATGCATGAAGATATTTCTCATGATGCATGAAGGTAATGCTCCCTTGCGAACCACAACAAATGATGATTTTTCCACGTTGCATGAACATACCGATGACGCCTCCCCAGTACCGAATGAAGATAATGTTTCACCGAGCACTGTAGGTGATCTTCTGGGTGGCGGTATCGTCTCATTCGATAATACAATATAAATAACCCTCAGGGTAAGAATATTATCATATCTAATAATATGATGCAGATAAAAGTCCTCCAAATATCTTTAGTTGCTGGAATACAATAATATTGCTTTCTTCGGGGTTTTCATTTGCTCCATCTCCAAACATAGTTGCATGTTCATTATGGACATCGCCTTTATGAGAATTTGAATGAAATAATGCTACTCGTATTTTCATTCTTTGATATAAGAAGCATAAAACTTTTCCTACATCCACAGAAAAATTGTTAGTTTAAAGTGAACTGATCTGTGTCGATCTCTTTGGTTGTCTGCTCCTTGTCTTGCCATCTCCGGTTGATTTCTCCGATCTCCCGCTTCTTGATAGATAAGACAAAACATTTTCATGCAAAATAATTGGACCATGAAAGAATAGTTGTAAGAAAAATAGATTTTCAAAAAGTAATATTTGGAAAAGGTCACTGCCAAGTGTCATGTCACATCAAGCTTGGTGAACGTCTTTGAAGTTGATGCTTTGGGGTCTATCTGATAACTTGTTGGAAATATTTTGAAGATTCTTGAAGTTTGGGTGATCTGATTCTTGAGGTGTCGAAGATTGTTGAGGTTAACTTCTGATCTTATAATAAACTTGGGGATCATTTGAAGTTGCTTTAGAACTTCTGATCATACTGGAAGTATTCAAAGTTGTTCTAAATTTCCGATGAACCCTATTGAAATTTTTGAGGTCATCTTCAAAAATTTCCGTCCTAGTTAACTGTCTTGGCGTACGTCGAACTGTTGATGAACGAATTACGAAATTTTTGAGATCCTCTTAAAAATTCTGTCCCAGTTGCGATTCTTGATATCACTTTAGTTTTGACTTGTTGGAGGGATCTTCTTCTTGAGAATTTTTGAGTCACTGTCAAAATTTTTGTCCCAGTTTCTATCGTAAAGAAAAATAGAAATCTTATGGAGATATGACCGAGCCGTTGTGGCGCCTACGTATCCCGTTGAGACAGGAATCAGGTCAAACGTAGTTCCCCTTCTCGAGGACTAACAAAAATAGAAAATTTTACTAAGGAAATGACTGAGGCCCACATAGGCCGCCTACGTATCTCATTCTTGAGAATTCAGGTCGAACGTAGTTCAAATACAAAAGGAAAACACATTAAAAGGGATAAAGAGGTGACCGAGGCTGACATAGGCCGCCTACGTATCTCATTTTTGAGAATTCAGGTCAGACGTAGTTCATTGTACAAAATAAAGAAATACTGAAAGAGGATAAAGGGGTGACCGACTACGTATCTCATTCTTGAGAATTCAGGTCAGACGTAGTTAATTTACAAAAGGAAACATTAATAAGGGATAAATGGGTGACCGATGCCGATACAGGCCGCCTACGTATCTCATTCTTGAGAATTCAGGTCAGACGTAGTTCATTACAAGAGATAATTTTTTAACTACAGAACATAAGACGATTACAAACAAGCGATGCAATTACATAGAAAGAAATAAAAGAAACTCTGAATCTTCAAATATAATAGATCTTGATAGCATCTGCGTTGATTAGCAACTTGAGATGAATGTCTATGCTCAACTACGACATGTCATCAAACAATTGTATCGATGTATGGTCTCAGCAAACTGATGAGTTTTCTGTTTTGAGCTTCCGTCAGACAGACATTGATTCGGCCTCTTTGACATATCCATCCTTTTCTAGATTCAGTTTTTGTGTCATCCAGATTTGACTTATTCTCAACCTGTTTCAATTCTTTGACAATGTATTCAGATATCATGATCTCCTCATCATGCTCTTTTAAATTGTCGTCAAATACCTCATTTTGTTCATTCAGCTTGTGACATGACGTGATATTGACAGGTTTAAAATTATTTTTACTGAAATAAAAAAAAAATAAAGAATGTTAGATAGCAGAATTAACGCAAACGAAATAAATTCTCGTAATAGATGAGACTTTCATTGAAAATGAAGAAATACGAACTTTGGCCATGACCATAGGCCATTTACCTTTTTCAAAACATTACGAGAGAAATTAAAACATAATTAGGTAAAATAACATAAAAGGTGGGTCCCGAGCCTCATTCGAACTACCACCGATTTCAGAAATAGCATAAGATTCATCTTTGTCTATCAAGATGAGCGAGGAATCAAGAGCCGGGTGGAAGTCCAATTAAGAACTTTCTCCATTGGCTCAGTGTCTCGTATGCTTGATGTCTCGATCAATTCCTCCAGGCCAACATCAACTTCCTTAGAAAAATCCCCAGTTCCTTCTCCAAGACCGTCAACATTGGCATATTCCTCTACCAGAAAGGGTTGATACAAATGAAGCAAAGCCTTTGGTGGAACATGATTAGTCTACTTCTTGTTTAGACCCTCTCTCGGCACTAAAGCAAAAGCTTGATGGGGTGTCATGATCATAAAATTGAGTTTCTTACTTATGCACGGAGAAGCTACAACTTTCTCAAGGTTGTCAGGACCAGCCGGAACTATCGTCTTTGCTATGCACCACTCATCCTCCGTCTCTATCATATTGATAGTGACGCCTCTATGGTTCGGCAGAGGATTACTGTTGACGTTGTGTGCGGCGGTTTGGAGAGTGACCACTTTCTGGTCGATCAGGTCCTGGATTTTGTGCTTTAGGTTGATACAGTCCTCAGTATCATGCCCGGCACTGTTGGAATGATATGAACACCTTTGATCAGGTTTGTAAAATCTAGAGCTAGTATCAACAGGCTTGGACCCCACTGGATGAATAAAACCTACCGCAGTCAATCACTCGAATAACTTTCGAGCTGGCTTCTTCTCAAATCTCAGACGAGGAGGATCGTAATTGCCTTGTTGAGGGGGAGGCATTTGACGATAATTCAGAGCATTTTGACGGGGACCTTGATACCTTGGATATGAATTGGTTGGGTAATTTGGTTGTGGATCTTGGTAATTCGGAGGGGTATTTGGTAATATAGAGGTGGGGTTTGATATACTGGGGAAGGAGCTTGGTAATTTGCCTGAACATTTGCATAGTGAAGGGCGGCATTTCGGTAATGAGGAGCTGGGGTTTGGTACATTGGAGGCGGAGTTTGGTAAACATGAGGAGTATTTTGGTAAACATAAAGGGGGTATTTTGGTAATTGGGGGAAGGGACATTTTGGTAATTCGGGGGAGGGGTTTGATAATCAGCCTGAACATAACAATTCAGGTATGAATTTTGTGAAGGTCGAGAATGACCTTTGTACGGTGAGAATTTTCTGGAGGGCTTCTTTCCCTCAGATGCATAGGAAATAAAAGACACGTCTTCTCTCTTCTTTTTCAACAATCCAGAGGATTCGGATGAGGCAGCAACGCAGGCGGTCCTCAGTCCGTCTTCGATAGTCTCACCAACTTTGACTATCTATGCAAACCTTACTCCAATGAGCAACATAATCCTATCATAATACTCGGGCTCTTGAATACGTACAAATACTTCAACAATCTTTTTTTCAGACATAAGAGGACGAACTCTAGTTGCCTCCTTTATCCATCTATATGCATATTCTCTGTAACTTTCGGTCGATTTCTGCTTGATATTCTCCAAGGAATAACGATCAGGAACGATCTCTACATTGTAGGTGAATCGTTCGATAAAATACTTAGCCAGCGCAGTCCAGCTAGGCCATTGCTTCATTTCATGAGACGTAAACCATTCTAGTGCTTCTCCATTCAGACTTCGACTAAAGAGCCGCATCAACAAAGCTTCATTCCTTCCAACTCCAACAAGCTGGTCTCAGTAATCCCCCAGGTGCGCTAAAAGATTCCCAGTTTCTCTGAAAATGTCAAATTTTGGTACTTTAAACCTTTCTGGGAGGTCCAGATTCGGATGGATGCACAGATCCTCGTAACTCAACCCAGCGACCTCAGGAATATAGTGTAGCTCCTTCATGGCTTTCCTAATCTCTTCTTGCATATTCAGCTTGGGTGCCTCTTCCTTTGTCCTCCACTCCCGCTCTTGTTCCTCATAATGATCGAGCTCGGAACAGTTGGCATAGGGTTCATTTGGGATTGGGATTTGAAAAGTGGTCTTTTGAGGTAAGGGTGGAACAATGGAGGGATTCTGGGCATTTTGAGGGGCTTGGTAATTTTGGGGGAATGTTTTGGGGTTGTTATGTTGATTTTGGTAATGGGGAAAGGTTTGCGGATTGTTAACATTTTGGTTTTGGGGGGGGGGAGGACAAGCTTGCGGGTTGGCATTTTGAGGTGGAGGGAAGGTTTGGGGTTGGTATTTTGATGGTAAGGTTGCGCTTGGTAGAAAGCGGAGGCGTGATGGGGATTTGGGACAGTCAGATCAATGATGGGGGGATTCTGAACGGGGTTAGAGGGTGGATTCTGAACCTGTTCCGTGTTTGGAGGAGGAAAGTGGAGTGGAGGTCTTCCATCCCCTGGATTATTGAAAGCGAAAATTGGATTAGGCAAATCTTGCCTTTTCTGCATTTCGACCCTCATTTCGGTGATCTGCTGCATAATTAATTTATTTTGATCAGCGACAACGGGCTGAGCCACGACAACATCAGTCAAGCCAATCTCATTATTGTTATCACCCATTACTGCCTTTCTTTTTTGTGAACTTTGATCGGGGAAAGAATCTTTGGGAGCCTTAGATCTTGTGAAATAAGGATGATCAGCTAGTTTATCAACACAGATCAGTTTTAAGTATCTGTAGAAGGAAAACAACTCAAAGGCAAATATGTTAGTCTTAATTCTTGACAACATTATGCAAAATATCACATAGAAGGCATATAAACACATAAGAGTTGCTTCGTTTGAGGACATGTTAGCCCACGAGTAATGGGGACTGATTTAAATAAGCAGGAATTTGCTTATTTTATTTTGAGGCTAGTGAATCAGAAAGGTTGATTTGCGTTGAGCTAATGTCTTCTTGCTGCATCTTTCGGCATCTGTTGATGTGAACTTCAACATTTCCTTGTAGAATGAAGGGGAAAAGAATTTTTTAAAAAGGATAGGGGCTGGGCCTTGAAAGGCTGCCTACGTCTCCCCAAAGGAGAAATCAAGCCCTACGTAGTTCGAACACAAAGATGATTTTTACTTTCATTCATTCATTTCTGGATTACAAGGAAGTTGAAAACATACAACTAAAACTCTTGAAACATAAACTGTGCCTTTGTCAAGGCTTTTTCTTTCCACAACCGAGGCTTTCCTTTGTCTGCATCTTCAACGAAGATAGCGGGGGGGCGGGAGGGGGGGGGAACTGGACTTGGATCCTTCCTTTCCTGATCAGCGATTCCACATCATAGCAAAATACGAGGCACTTTTCAATTATGTGATCCCCGGTGCTGTGATAAGGGCAAGCTTCAAAGATTTCACCTCCAAAGGCAGAGACCATTCCGGCCTTCTTTTTGGTAGGGATCAGGATCCCGCCTCGAACCAACTTATAGTAGATACTCCGCCACGGATCTTCAAAAGGTGTGAAGTAGTGACAGCGAAACAAAGTACGCTTCGTGACCGGTATACCAGGCTCCGGTTGATCACAAGTAAAGACAGTGTAGTGACCCAACATATAGCTAATTTTCCTGATGTTGATCAGGTTGCGAATCACGGTCTTCAGCTCCACACATTCCTCTATGGCGTGCCCCTTTTGGTCTTGATGGTAGGCACATGTCTTATGTGTGTCCTCAGGTTCAACCTTGGAAGTGATCCCTTCGAGTGGATTCAGGATGCCTAAGGCCTCAAGATGCTCGTAAATGAGAGCACACGAAACGACTTTTGCCCCCACGCTATGGTTCTGACGATATGCGCGGAGGATAATCGTCTCGTCTCCTTCTTTCAATCATCCTTGGAAAGGAGTCATGTAATTAACTTCTTTCTCGGGTTTTTCTTCAGCAGCTTCAGGTTTAGTGTCTTCGGGGATGGTGACACTAATTTCTTTATCAAGGAAAGGATATTTTTCGCGTAGCCTCTGAATCTCCAGTGTTGCATTCTCTTTCTTCTTCACCGTAGCAGCTATCTCTTCGTCCATTATAGCAAATCTCATCTTTTTATTTGCTATCTCCACGTCCAATGCTGCACTTTTGGCTAGTGTGACTGCGGTGGTGAATTATACTTCTATTACCCTTTCCTCGACTTCTTGGATCTCCTGGTTGATTTGATGCAGTTTCAACATCAGTTCTTCCTCAGTCAACTCCACTTCGACATTCTAGCTTCTTTCCATCTTAGCGGCGATTCAACCTTTCCTGAGATGATAGAGCAAGGTTTTAGGATTTGGTAGTGGAATTTGGTTTTGATTGAGAAACCCAAGACTCAAAGAATTTTTGGGTGAACATTGATGTAGTGACTTGCTTTTTTGTATTGTACAGATTTTCAGAAAATTTTCAAAAAGGGGTGGGCTAAAATGTCCTCATCCAAAGCAACATATCACATAAACAGTTAAAACACGCAAACAAACAAACAAACAAACAAATATCACGTCCTAAAAAGATATGTGACCCTTTTGTGCCAAGGGTAGGCCTAGCGAATTGAAGGATATATATGTCTTTTTAAGCCAATTCATTTCCCTAAAATATTTCATTAGTAGCATTCAAAAATGTTTAACAAACATCAAAATGGGGAAATAAGTTCAGAAAGGAAAATGACAAAACAAAGTACAAATAAAAGCAATCCCACGCAAGGGATGATGATGAACTTCAAGCTGCTTCTGATCCTTCACCAAGTTTGGTCCTCTTGGTGATGCTGACTTCTTCCCATATGGCATATCTGTTTTCCCATAAATGATCTCTCGCTAGCCGAGCCCCATTCTGATACCTGAACTTCTCTACAGATTGGATTTGTTGCTTCATGCTATCATCTAACTCAGACATGCATTGTCTTGCTCTTCGTAGCTCTTGCTTCAGCTGGGCTATGACTTTGGCATCTTCTGAATATCGACATTGATGATCTAACTCATTCTTCTCATACTTCTCTTGAAGTCGATGGAGTCGAACTTGATGTTTAGCACCAACCTCTGCAATAATATGAGGGACATTTGGACCAGGCTCGATGGTTCTGGCAAGGTTCTTTCGTAACCATTCTTTGTACTCCTCAGAACATTCAGGTTAAAATCTGTTCAGCACCGGCTCACCCAACACCCTTCGAACCTTCCATGCTTGAAGTATCTTTCTAGAAAAAAGCAACTTGGCCATTTTCGTAATCCGTCACAAATCTTCTCATGTCTGGAGTTTGGGGAAGCTCTTGTTTTCCTCCTAGTTGTATAAGGACTCGAGCTGGAGCATACGGTCGAGTTCCTCTCAATTCGGCAAATATCAAGTAGGGGGTCTGTTCACTTTGAATCACCATTTGTTTTGTTACCACCATACTTTCGATTGACCATTGCAAATTTTCTTCTCTTAATCCCTGAAGTCTTGGATACCAGAATTCTTGACCACCGGTTCTATGGAAATGATTAAGTTGCACCCACCAATCGTGAGTTTCAAGTTTTTTTGGTCGTCTCAGGGGATCTGGTTTTTCTGGATCATGGGTTTTGAGCAAGTGTCTCATCATCCACCACTGAAGTATCAGGTTGCATCCTTGAAAGAAACGTTCACCGCTTTGACACTTATCTAAAGCTCTGTAAATGTCGGCCAGAATCATGGGCGCCAAAGTGTAATGCTTGACCGTCGACCCATAGCTTACCCCATTAAAGATGGCATGAGTGACCATTACTAAACTTGGATGGATAGTGTAGTTTGGGCCTTGGGGAAATACCATTGTCCCAAGTAGGCATATCGCAAAAGCAAGAGGACGTGTTTCCTTCCATTTTTCCTCCGAGGCAAATTCTTCTTTGAACTTTTCGAAATCTCTTGCACGTCCAAATCGATAATAAAGCTTTCGAAGTAGAATGTTTGGCCCGGGAAGCTTGTTCATCCATTCGACTTTGACAAGTGAAAGTTCTTCTTTGATTTTGTCAAAGTCCCATTCTTTGGGAATAAGGAGATCAGTATCGGGCTTACGCTTTCTTTTGTTGCACATGCTCACACTCTCATAACTAGCAAACACTTCCTCGATAGTAGGACTCAGTTCTACTTCCTCGAATCGGAATACCATATTATCACTGTCCCAAAATAGCACCATTGTTCCAATCAAATCGGGCCAAGCCACCATTTCCATTAGTGACGGGAGATGGCCTATGTGTCTTTGAACCTTTTTCTTGTCTTCATTGTTCATAAACTTCCACCAAACTTGGAGGTAAGGATAGGGTAGGGTCACCATTCGGGTCCTCAAGGGTTCACACATTGGATTCATCCTGCAAGAAAAAGAAAAAACGGTAAGTTACCCCCACCCCCATTAGATAATTGATTTATTTAAAATGACATATACATCCTTCAATTAAACACATAAGCATGATTGTCTTTTATTAACCAATGGACCAAATAGACACAAGGTGGGCTTCTAATGGGCCCAACATGCCTTGGGTGTTGGGTCAACTTAGTTCAAATGCGCTAAATTTGGGATTTGGTTTCGCTCTACGCTAGTTAACTAAGAGTGGCTTTTGAAAGACCAGGAACCCAAGAGGACAACTTAGGCTGGAACTCACGACAACCATTGGACGCATGACGAACCAATAAATTGCCAATCATTCCGGAAAAGGGTTCAGTATAAAAAAGCCCGATTGCGATTACGCAAAACCGTTCTTTAATATACTATATACATGTCGTAAAATGCCATGAATGCAATGATAGTTTATAATAATTTAAATAAGTAAAGCATAAACAAACAATTCAACAATTAACAATAAATAGTCAAATAGTCAAATCATTATGGTTAGAACTTAATTAAGTCCCTAGCAGAGTCGCCATTTCTGTTTTCAAGAAATTAAAGACCTTTTTTCGAAAAATCAACTTAACTTTTAAAGAAAAATCGATTTTCATAGAGAGTCACCACTTAATTTTTGGAAGAAATTAAGAAAACTTAAGATTTTCAAAAGATTTAAACAGAAAAAAAATCATTTAAAATCCAAAGAGGGTTCGAGGCTCAATTTACATTATCGAGAAGGTGTTAGGCCCTCGCAATGTCTAGTAACATGCGGTTGACCAATGATTTGACTAAAATATTTGACTAATTTTTAGAAAATATTACTAAGTAAGGAAAAAACCAAATTTATTTGAAGGGAAATAAACTAAAGGGATTTTAAAGAAAATAACTCATGTGTTGCAAGACAACTAATAAAATAAAACTAAGTAATAAATAAAAAATATAAATATTTTGATTTGAACATAAAAAGGAACAAATGACTTTTTTGGAAATTTAATTAAATAAAAACCAATTCAAATAGTAGGTTAGCCAATACAACAAAACAAATAAAGAAAGGAGAAATAAAATCAAACTTGGGCTTTGGACCCAAATTCAAATTCCAGGACCCTTGGCCCACCTGTCCTAAGCCTAAGAGTTTGCTGTAACTGAGCTTTTGATCAATTCTTCCAAAAGTCTTGCAACAATTTCAATTGGGGTTTTATTTCTCCTAAAAAATCTGGGTATACATTTGATGTATACCACTGTATACAACCCATATTTTGGCCTTTTTCATGTGTATTGGGCTGTATACCACATTTATACCGACTAAATTTGATTTCCAAGCATCTGCATTTTGCATTTTTGACCTATATTCCTGTATTTTGACGCTTTGGACCTGTATATCAATATTTCCGTCTGTATACAACAGATATACATCACAAATACAACCCCTTCTGAGGGCTTTTCGGGCACCTAAACTTCAGTTTCCAGCCCCTGTATTGCTCTCAATTTGACATGTTCACCGACTTCACAATTTGCCATGGGGTTGACTCGAGAAAATATGAACATTGGGCCTTTATGGCCCAATCAACGAAATGCAAGGAAAAAGAGTCTCCAAGGACTTGGGGGAGACGGTTCATACATAGAAAAGAACAAAACAATATGGACATTAGAAATGGAGCATACTTTGAATCTATATGATACAACCAAGACACATAAAAAAGAAATAAGGCAAAATATGCATGTGATTAGTTCACTGCCAATGTTATGCAAAGATGACCAAAAGAATGCATACAATGCTTAAAGAACTTTCACTTAAATTAAACTAACTTCACATAAGGTAAAACACCAAATGGTAGCGATAACTAAACAGTAAAACTAGCAGTGATTAAATGGAGTGGATTTAGGCATAATTACTTAGACAAAGATAATGATAAGGAAGAAATTATCAATAAAAAATGGAGCAGACCATTGAAGTTGATGTCATTAAGTTTATAATTAAATACGAAACTAAGCTAAGGCAATAATAAACCCATGCATTAATAGAATATACTTGAGCATTTTGAACATGAGTAAATCAATAAACAAAATTAACAAAATATGCTATTGTTTTGCATAAATTTTAGACATGAATAGCAGAGGGATTTTTAGCATTTTTCACAACTTCAAATAAAGAAAGAGGGCAGGCATAGGCAACAGAACATACAATAAGCTTTAGCACAATTTTTATACACTGAGGCATGCATTTAAAGTTAAACGAGAATGAATTAAAGTTCAAACCTTAATACTATAATCTTTCTGAAATGAGACTCAATCAACAGAAGCCATTAGAAGAGAAGAAAAGAAAACAACTCGTGCTTAATAAGCACATACAAGAATAGGACACCACTGTATCTTGGAAAGATTTCAACTCAGACCAAATAGGAAACTCGACCGATTCATCACATACAAGATATAAGTCTGTCAAGCATTCACATGGACATGAAGCAACACTTTAAACCAAAAAGGTTAACACAATCAACTAGAGATCCAAATAACAAATATAAATACGCTAAATGAACTCGAAAAATTGATGTCTTGATTCACCCATCCAAATTGTGTTAATGCAGATTCATATGAAACAAAAACAAACTATGGACTAAAACAGCCATTTCGAAAATAATCACAACTATGTTATGAAAGCTAAGACAACAACTACAACAATGGTTTGAAATCGGTCCTCCAAACATTCATACAAATACCCCCGAATCATGCTCACATGTGAAAGATCCAACCTTGAGACAAATAAAACAACCACAGCTTCGAGAAAATACAAACAGAGAGACAGACTTAAAAGTGCATTAAACCTTCTTGTAAACAGAAAATACTGCCCATCTCAGCAAATAAGATGAAGAGAATAATATCAGACCGAATATATCATATAAGCTCATGTCAGAATCCCCAAAGAACTAAACACCAAACCAACACAAAGAACTCAAAAAAAACAAAGGGATTACGAGTTGTTTACCTCTTGACGAGCAACGATTAGGGCAGGATGAGCTAGAGACGACGAGCTTCTACCACCACACGAGTTTGGCCGGAAAGCTTGAATGAAAACTTCAAGGAGAGAACCTTATAGAAAATTCGAACCTTAAAGCTTTGACTATCTAAATTGATTTCTTTGTAAACCTATATCTCTCTGTATATTTTCTAGCTCTCCAACGTCTATTTTTTCCTCAAAACCTATGTATTTCAAAGTATCCTTTCCCTTATATCAACTCAAATTTCCCCAACTCCAAACAATGAGAAAGGAATGGGTTTATATAGGAGAATTCTAGGGTAGATTTGGGGGGAAAAGACGAGGGCAATCTCGGGTAAGAACAAAGGAATTTTGGAATTCAAATTCCAAATTCTATCCAAAAATTCAGAATATTCCAAACGATTCTCAAAACTTGAACGGATTGAAGGCGAGGTGGAGGGCCTGGATTGATCGATTGTCCTTGATGGGCTACGCGGCTCAATCTCACGGTGCAAGGACAATTCCGCGTGCCCTTTTTGCTGCTGAAATTGTACAACTGGAGAGGGACGTTGAGGAAGAAGGCAAGAATTGCAGTGTACTGCACTGGCTTGCTCAAGCCGTGATTTGGAATCGAGACGCCATGTATCTCCGTCAACTCGTTGCCTGCCTCATTTGATATTGTTGTTGTTGACGTTCACACCATTTTCACGTCGTGCTGTTGCCGCTTGGAATCGTCACTGCTTCTGTGTATTGACGCCGAAAGAGACATTGCTGGGTTTCTTTTTGTCATTTTGGAAGCTGCTGTTTCTGGGTCTTCTTGTTGAATGAGGAATGGGCCGGGTCGGCTGATAAACGTGGGCTGGGTTTATGGAGAATGAATAGTGGGTTGCTGCAATTTAGAAGTAGGGCCCAAATAATTGATTCTAAGATGGATTGAAGAAAAATGTTAGATTTGGCTAAAATTGTATTAGAAATTAATTAACAATTTTGGCAGATTAGGCTAGAATTCAAGTAGGACAAATCAGTATGATTAATTTATAAGCCCCTTACTCTTAACGAAATAAAATAATTAATCTAAATATAAACTAGTTGATTCAAAATATAAGCCAACTTAAACTAAACTAATTTAATAATATATTTAATTAAAAATAAAATCTTTTTTTGCAATAATTTTCAAATATTCGTAAAATGGCATAACTAGACATAATATTAAAAATATACATATTTTGTTATTTAAAATTTATCTAAATCATTAAAAATGGCAATCTTACTTTTAAAAATAACTTGAAGAAACCTTGAATTTTATAAAACCAATTATTTTAAAATCATTTAAAAAATTAAGAAGCTCAAAAATTAATTTTTATCAGAGAGGGTCAAAATTGGGTGTCAACACCCATCATGCATACAATACACATACCCGAGGAGGAAACATCAACCCCAAACTAATATCTGAGGAGGAAACATCAACTCCAAGATAAACATGCTCATATCATCATATCAGGTAGTCTACATGCAATTCATACTCAAATGCACATAAACATGTAGAAATCAATCAAATAAACTCATTTTCTCAAAACTTAACCTTTTTCATGAACATGCATAATTGAAGAAATCATGGGAACATCTAGGACACATGAATCCAAAACAAAGAGTGAACTAGGAGGAACTCATTACCTCAAGCTAGAGTAGGGGTAGAAGGAAAGAGATGAGGATATCGGGACATCATATCAGCATCGGCCTCCCAAGTAGCACCCTCAACTAACTGATTCCTCCACAACACTTACACAGAAACAACTTCTTTATTCCTCAACTTCTTGACTTGCTGGTCTAAAATCTCAACCGGAACTTCTTCATAAGAAAGATTTTCCTTAACTCCCAAACCTTCTAAGGGAAATATGGATGTCGGATCACCAACACACTTCTTCAACATAGAGACATGAAAAATCGGATGTACCGATGCCAACTCATTAGACAAATCTAGTTCATAAGCAACCTTACCAACACGTTTCAAAATATGATATGGGCCTACATAACGGGGACTAAGCTTCCCTTTCTTACCAAACCTCATTACACCCTTCATGGGTGAAATTTTCAAGTAAACCAATCATGAACATCAAAATCAAGATCTCTTCTTCTTACATTGACATATGACTTTTGCCGACTTGGGCCATTTTCAACCTTTCTCTAATAAGTCGAACCTTCTCTATGGCCTCATGTACCAACTCGGAACCTATTAGGGTAACTTCACCCAACTCAAACCAACCTATAGGAGATATACACCTCCTACCATACAACGCCTCAAATGGAGCCATATCAATACTCGAGTGATAGCTATTGTTATAAGCAAACTCAATCGATGGAAAATGGTCATCCCAATTACCCTTAAAATCAATCACACAAGCTCTCAACATGTCTTCCAAAGTTTTGATAGTACGCTCCGCTTGACCATCAGTTTGGGGATGAAAGGTCGTGCTAAGCTTAACACGAGTACCAATACCTTTTTGGAAAGACTTCCAAAACTGAGAAGTGAATTGGGTACCACGATCGGAAATAATGGACAAAGGCACTCCATGCAACCTTACCATTTCCCTTAAGTACAACTTAGCATAATCCTCCGCCGAATAGGAAACCTTGACGGGAATAAAATGAGCCGATTTCGTCATCCGATCTACTATAACCCAAATCAGGTCATGTTGTCGCCGGGTGCGAGGCAAGCCAACAATGAAGTCCATATTCAAATCTTTCCACTTACAAGTATGAATTCCAATGTCTTGGGATAAACCTCCCGATTTCTGATGCTCAACTTTCACTTGTTGACAATTAGGACACTTAGTCACAAATTTCACAATATCTTTCTTCATCCCATTCCACCAATAGATTTTCCGCAAATCATGGTACATATTGGTGGCTCCTGGGTGAATAGAATACCGACAACTATGGGATTCTGAAAAGATCTGTTCCCTCAAGTCATCAACATTAGGGACACACAAATGACCTTGATATCTAAGTACACCATCTCCCTCTTGGGAGAAAGCCTCAACGGATTTCTTAAGCATCGCTTCCTTTAAGTCAACCAAAATTGGATCAAGACCTTGCTTGGCTTTCACATCCGCCATAAAAGACGACTCTGAACCATTGTGAACCATAACACCACCTTTGGTGGAGTTCACTAACTGAACACCCAATCGGGCCAATCTATGAACATCTCGAACCAACTCCTTCTTATCTTCTTCAATATGAGCAACTCTACCCATAGATAGCCGACTAAGAGCATCCGCCACCACATTAGCTTTACCGAGGTGGTAGAGAACACTCATATCATAATTTTTCAATAACTCAAGCCACCTTCTTTGGCGAAGATTTAGATCCTTCTGATTAAACACATATTGCAAACTCTTGTGGTCGGTAAACACATCTACATGCACACCATACAAATAATGCCTCCAAATCTTTAAGGCAAAAAACAACCGCCGCTAGTTCAAGGTCATGGGTAGGATAATTCTTCTCATGAATCTTAAGTTGCCTTGAGGCATAGGCAATAACTTTCCCATTTTGCATAAGCACACACCCTAGCCCAATTCTTGAGGCATCACAATAAATAACAAAACCGTCATTCCCTTTCAGTAAAGTCAACACCGGAGCGGAAGTAAGACTATCCTTCAATTCTTGAAAGCTCTTCTCACAAACTTCGGACCATATGAACTTAGCCTCCTTTTGAGTCAAAGCCGTCAAAGGAGAGGAAATCAAAGAGAACCCCTCAACAAACCTTTTGTGGTAACCGGCTAAACCCAAGAAACTTCTAATATCCGAAGGGGATAGAGACCTAAGCTAACTCTTGACCGCATCCATCTTTTTAGGATCTACCTCAATACCCTTACTTGAAATAATATGACCAAGAAAAGCTACGGATCTTGCCGAAACTCACATTTACTAAACTTTGGAAAGAGTTGTTGGTCCTTAAGAATTTGCAACACGATCCTCAAATGATCCATATGCTCATTCTCACTTCTAGAATAGATCAATATATCATCAATGATCACAATCACAAACATGTTAAGGTATTGTCTAAACACCTTATTCATCAAATCCATAAATGCCGCCGGAGCATTGGTCAACCCAAACGACATTATAAAAAACTCATAATGACCATACCGAGTTCGAAAAGGCATCTTTAGAATGTCATCTTCTTTCACCCTCAATTGGTGATAACCCGACCGAAGGTCAATCTTAGAGAAATAACTTGCTCCTTGAAGTTGGTCAAATAAATCATCTATCCTTGGAAGAGGATACTTATTCTTAATGGTCACCTTGTTCAAATGACAATAGTCAATACACATATGAAGAGAACCATCCTTCTTTCTAACAAACAAAACTGGAGCACCCCTGGAGAGATACTCGGTCGGATGAAACCCTTATCTAAAAAATCTTTCAGTTTCTCTTTCAATTCCTTTAATTCTTCCGAGGACATACGGTAAAGAGGAATAGAAACAGGTTGCATATTTGGGAGAAGGTCAATACAGAAGTCTATTTCCCTCTCGGGAGGAATACCGGGTAAATCATCTAGGAACACTTTCGGAAACTCATTAACAACGGGGACCGACTCAAGAGTAGGGGTTTCAGAATCCAAATCCCTCACCCTAACTAGATGGTAAATGCAACCCTTAGAAATCGTCTTTATAGCTTTGAGACCAGAGACAAACTGACCCTTAAGCATATAATTTTCCCCTTTCCACTCTAGGACCGGCTCATTTGGGAACTGAAACTTGACTACACGAGTTCTACAATCAATAGGAGCATAACATGAGTGCAGCCAATCCATACCAAGGATAACGTCAAATCTAACATATCAAGCTCTACCAAGTCAACAAGAGTAACTCTATGGGACAAGGAAATGGGACACTTTCTATAGACCCTCTTAGCCACAATAGAATCACCAACAGGAGTAGAGACAGAAAAAGGATCCAACAAGACATCCGGAAGAACATCAAACCTCATAGCCACATATGGCGTAACAAAAGACAAGGTAGCACCGGGATCATGTAAAGCATAAACATAAAGTTGGAATACTTTCAACATACCGGTAACCACATCGGGAGAACCCTCTTGTTCACCACGAGTTTGAAGTGCATAGAATCGGTTTTGCTTGGGAGCATTGAACCCGAACCACTATGAGGAGCTTGTTTTCCCTCTCTTCCTTTAGCCGTGAGCATTGGGCAATCCCTCATCTTATGACCACTTTTACCACAACTGAAGCAACCATCCGTGCTGGCTAGGCACTTACCCTCGTGCTTCTTTCCACACCTACCACAAATAGACATAGGCAATGAAGATCCACTACCGTTCCCTTCTTGAGGCTTAGGGTTAGACACCCTATCTTTGTTGAACTTAGAAGAAGCATTGGAGGAACCTTGACCGGAAAACCTTTGTCGAAATGTAGGACGACCATGTCCATCAGACCTTGCATGAGAGAAGTTACCATCACTGGTTTTGGCCCTCCTTGTCTCCCTGAACTTTTCCTTAAGTTTCTCCTCTTTGATCTGTTGACCATGAACCATGAGCCGAGAGATGTCCATGTCATTAATGAGCATGGTGGTACGACATTATTTAACCACCATTTTGGACACACCCGAAACAAACTTACTCATCCTTACCCTAGGATCGACAACCATTGTAGGAGCATATTTAGATAATTGTGTGAACTTCAAAGCATACTCCTTCACACTCATACTTCTTTGACGAAGATTGATGAACTCAAGCACTTTTGCTTCCCTCATCTCTAGGGGAAAGAACCTATCAAGAAAAGCAGCCTTAAACTTCTCCCAATCAAGAGGACCCGCATCTTTCAGTCTCCCTTTTTTTCCCTTGGTTGTACCATATTTGAGCCACACCCTTAAGTTGATAAGCGACCAACTCCACCTTTTCCACCGGCGTCACTCCCATGATCATCAACACCTTGTAAACCTCATCAATGATCTCTTGAGGATCTTCCTCAACCTTGAAACCATGAAACTCCAGAGGATTCATCCTAATGAAGTCCATAACTCTAGATGCCGCCGTACCCATATTTGGGTTCACGGGAACTGCAACCTCGATATTGCCTTAGGCCGTCATAACTTGAGCTAACACTTGAAAAGCAGCCCTAAACTCCGCATTAGTCACTTTCTCGGCCAAAGGATCGACCGGAACTTGAGGAGCTTGGAGAGGAGCTTCGTGTTCCGGATTCTCCTTCACATTCCTGCTATCATAAGCTTTTCGAGTAGCCATATCATGTAGAGCATCAAATAAGGATTTGGAGAGAGACCTTATAGAGTTAAAATCTATCGCACGACTTTAGAGTAATGAAATAAGTGGAGTTTCCTAATTATCTTATAGTCTCTCATTCATAAATGTGGCGCGCTTCACACTCATGAATGAGACTCTACTCGACGTGGCTTATGAGACATCCTTGGACCATTCTAAACCTTGTGCTCTAATTACCAAGTTTGTCACGACCCAGGGGTACACCCTAGATGTAACATCGCGTATAGGACCCCGAGAGGCCCCATACAAACTACTTAGCATTCATAACATAAGAAATAGAACATAAGAGGTAAAGACAACATTGCAAGTCCAAAAGTTTTAGAAAAGTAAAGCGGAAGTCTAAAACACTTGTCTCATTAGCCATTTAGTACAATAAAATGAAATTGGGCCTAGCCCATACATCATGTCCAAAACTGAAAGTAAGACAAAAACTCAAAACAATGAGAATCCGTCCTCGAAGCATGATGACTCACCAAAGCTTGGAAATCGGCAATCAACCACTAGCCACTAAACTGAGAAACTTGACTGTCGGACCTTACATTTGGGGAAATGTAGGCAAGAGTATACGTTAGTACAAAACAATGTAACAAGTATGATAGCTATGCATAAAATATTTAAATCATGCTTAAATAGGACAAGGATAAGGAGATTGCTTCTAGAAACCCGACTTCTACTAAAGGGAGAGCCTCCATCTCAATATCCTCTCGGTGCTAAGCATAAATCCCACGGAATAGTCATTTCTTACTTGTTCTTATTATCCATGGAAAGGCACGTCATCTTTCCAATCCAAGCTAAGTCATTATCCATGGAAATGTATCATTCAATAACCAATCCAAGCTAGGTTTCATTAGGATAGCTCTTTATCTTTGATTCAATTAGGTGAGAAAACCTTTCAACCTTAGAATCCTTACTATGTGAGAAAACCTTTCACAATCATGCTTTCATGTGTATATGAGAAAATACTTTCAACAACACAACAACAACATCATCATACTCTCAAAGCATCCTTAAAACATTTGCATAGATTTCATAAGAACATGCATAATTCCATAATTCACCTTTTAAGGTTCAAAACCCACCTTCAATCATCAACATTTAGAAAACTTGGGTTAGATATGGATTTCATCATAAATTCACATAATTCTATCAATGCATGCTTGATTTCATATAACTCTTCTTTCATAATCAAAACCCTGCATCATATGATCATAATTTAGAAAAAAACATGGGGATTTCATGGGTTCATAGGGGAATCATCATAAAATTATAGTATTTCATCAATTCATGCATAAGAGATCATAATTCAATCATTTAAATGAATAATCAAGAGAACCCATGGCAATTGAAGAAAATCCTAACTCAATTGGGGATTTCTAACTTTGAAAATAGGAGAATTTGGGAACTCCATGAATGAAAGGAATCCATGGATGAAAACTATCATACCTCAAAGCCAATTGCTTATCTTCAATGAAGGAATGGAGACTTGACTTGAAACCCTAGGTTAATCCTTCTTCTTCAAGCTTTCTAGGGAGAGAAATATTTTGAAGAGGAGACTTGTTCTTCTTTTAGAAATTTGAGAGAATGATTTCAATTGGGAAAATTTAGGGGCTAAAATACTTATATAGAGGTCTTAGTGAAGGGTAAAACGACATAGTATTAAGCTAGACTAGTTAGGAAAAGACCCAATTGCCGTTGAAAATAACTGCCGACCCCCGACCTACGGACCCTAACCGACGGACCATGGGCTGACCGACGGTCCATCTTGCACATCCGTCGACTGTAGTCAGAAACTGGAATTTGGGGGTCCGGACCACGGACCGTGGACCCACCGACGGTCCCTTGGTCCGATCGTGGTTCTGGGCTTCTGATTCAAGGTTGGGGTGACCAACGACAGACCACACCTACGGTCTGTGGTCCCATCCACTGGCTGTGGTTGCCCGCCGCCAGTAGGCACCTACAACTTCTGAAAATTGCTATCTTGCCCTTTTTCAAATCCGGGGTGTTACACTAACTTCCACCAAAAATATCAAGCTGTCTTTGGAACATCTAAAAATCTAATCAAGACCTCACCTAAGCCTAAAATCATCCCTCAAATCCAATGAAATCATCATAAATCCAATTCGAGTATCCAAATTTTGAATGTTGGCCAAAGTCAACTCTTGGCTAGTATATTTAAACTTTCAACTCAAGAGTTCAAATCCATGAGGACCTTCAAATTGATAACAACGACTATCTAAGATGAAATTCCACATTCCGGAGCTGATGAAACTGAAGAAATTCCATTCCGAGACTCGAATCTCCGGTTGTTGCCAAAAACCATTTTTAACAACTTAAAGTCTTCAAAATTCTAAAACTTCCAAAAATTTCAACTTTTCTATCAAATTTCAAAACCAACTTCGTAAACTGATCGAACATGACTTGGGACAACTATTGAGAGGGGTAAAATGATAAGTTCTTAATTTTTTTCAAAAATGACCTTTTAGGTCATTACAGAAATTATGTACTTTTAGTTTTTATGATTAATTTAATTAAAATATACTCATTTGAAAATTATAAATAAATTATTATTTTATAATATTAGTTAAAAATATATGTTTAATAATTAATATATTTTCAAAACGATAATATATATCTTAAATATTTAATTTAATCTCATTTATAAAGACCCTATTTTTCTAATATAAATTTTTAATTTTAGATAATTGACTTTTATTCTTAAAAATTTAATATAACCTAGATTGCACTTATGCACTCAAACTGTACATTTATAATTATACTGTAATTATGTTGTAGCAAGAAAACATGTCATCATAATTACTAGATTGCGTAATTACTAGAATATTAATAACTATCATATTAATCATATCAATTTCAATTATCAGGTAACTTTTCAAACAGACCCTAAAAGTGATTGTGGAGATCATTTTTTATATCTTCTTTAATGCCTATTTATTCAAATAAAGTTTTGAGCTATTCTTCTTCTTGTGAGGTCCTTGTTTTAAATCTTCTTTAATTTAATGCTCATTCATATCACATAAAGTTTTGAACTTTTCTTCTCTTCGATGATGTTTCTTCCTTCTAAACAAAATGAAAGTTCTATTGATTCTTTCCAAATGATTATATTAAAAATTAAAACTATATGTTCAGAAATATAAACTAAACTTGTATTCTTTTAAAAATATTAGCGTCCTTTCTGATGTTAAACAAATTGACATCTTTGTTGATGCTAAGCTATACTCAAATTTTTGGCAAGTCATTATTGGGTGAAGTTTCATCATGCATTTGGTTATAAATTTTGAAGAAATATTTTACTTTTTAAAGAAATATGATTTATACTCATATGTTCTATAAACTATTAATAATACTCATACGTTGGTATTATCATTTTATAATGAACATGTTGCATTAAAAGTCATGACAACAAACACAATTAGTATAAGTTTTATAAAAGAGGAAGAAAATAAAAAAAGAAAAATATCATTGATTCGTATACGAAAAACTTTTATTACTACTTGTAATTAGAAGTGACTACGGACAAAAAGCTTGGATACAGACTGATAAAATATGTATATAACTGTATAAATTTTGTCAACGAACTAGAATTGAAATTCATTCCAACACTATAAGTGATGGGTGTTTTTATATAATACAAAAAAAATGGATAATTTTTATTTTTTAAAAAGTTTCCAAATAATAGAATTTGATCAAATACTAGTTTCTTTCTAATATTTGAGAATTCAGATTGTTTGCCAAAACAGTTTCCAAATAATGACAAGTTGTATTGCCAAATAAGATTTTTCAAATTTCTTCTCGAATATTTTTTGAAATATATGGCCAAACAGGTCATATGTAATGACTTGGTCATTCATCTTTGGAAAGTTTCATAAATTTATCATTTTTCCTCTCCTGATATCGACTCCTGGTCTTTTATTATTGAGTTTTAAAAATTGGTTTCAAACCTTGAGTTTAAAGTTGAGAATTTTGTAAGTTTTGAGTTTGAAAGACTTATATTGTTAAGAAAGTGGTTTTCGGTGTCTTTTGGAGTTTCAAGTGTCAGAATGGAATTTTGTCAATTTCATTAGTCCCGGAATGTAGAATATGATCTGTGAGAATTATCGGTTTCAGATTTGGAGTCTTTTGAGGATTTGAGGTCCTAAGTTGTGAAATTTTAAAAATTTAGCCTTTGGATTGACTTTGGTCAACATTCGAGATTCGGATGCTCGGATAGGAATTTAAAAAATTTAATTGGATTTAGGAGAAGATTTTAGGCCTATGTGAGAGCTTGATTGACTTTTGAGAGGTCCCAAGCTAATTTTAGCCTTTTTAGGCGTTGAATTAGTTTCTTATGATTTTCACGAATGTCGGATCAAGGAGACAACAAATTCATATTTCGATGGTTCTATTGAGATTGGAACATCGAGTATAATTGATATGTATATATATGTGTGTGTGTGTGGGGGGGTGTATACGAGGTTCCAAACGAATCCCGAGGTTCCTTTTAACGTTTTGAGTACTGACTGATTTTTTGGTATCTGATGTTTGTAGTGCTTCGCGTTAGCTATGGGTTGGCCGTTTTCGCAACCTTCCTGAAATCGAAGGTGGATCGCAAAAGAGAAGGGACAACCCAGACTGAATATCATGATCACGAAAAGCAGTTCGCTTCCGCGACCTTTGCGAGAGCGAAGCCTGAGTTGCGAAACCAAAAGTCCCTTTTTATCTGAGGTTTGATTTTGCAAACCTGTGTTCGCTTTTGCGACATCTGAGAGGGGTTTATGTCTGAAAATTTTAGGGTTAAGCCCCATTTCCCATTTTTGAGCTTGGATAACCCTTGGAGGTAATTTTTGAAAGGATTTCTTGTGCAAAATCACATGGGTAAAATTTTATGATCCTAAAACTTCATTTCCCTTCGATTATTTATGAATTCTAACATCAAAATTTGGGTTTTTGATTGTTAAATGACAATTTTTTTCAAGAACTCAAGTTCTTAACTAAAATGGAGATTTTGAATTGATTTGGAATCCTTTGTAGAAATGGTTTTCACCAATGAGTTCCTATGCCTTGAGTATTATTTTCAAGTATTAAATTTTGGATTCAAACCTTATTTTTGGAATTGGGTTTTGAGTTGATTAACCCATTTTTTAAAGAAATTGATGTGAGTGTTGTTGTTTCCAGAGATTTACTGTGAATAATTTATTGTTATAGATTGTGTGGTTTTGGACATTGATTAGAAGGGGAAGACTCAACTCTTGGAGTGATTAATTGATTGCATTAAGGCAAGTGATCTCCTAAACCTTGTATTCAAGTAGAATTCATGTATTCCCTTCGTTGTTTGTGTGTTAGGAGTAATGGGGATGAGGTTAAGGCTAAATTTTCCACTTGATAAATCTTAATGAATAAAAATAGGCTATGTGATGATTATGATGATGTGAATTGCCTTGTTGTGAACCTTATTGATTGATAAAATGCTTGATAGCATGAATATGGACTTGAATTGCATGAATTGTTGTCTCTTCCATGTGATGTGATATTGCTTGTGTGCATTGATTGTTGAACAATGTGATGATACATGTGAGAGTCATGATGTCATGGTCATTGTCGGTAAGTGTTTATGATTTCGAGGTCATTGCCGGCGAGTGCTATTATGTAGAGGTTATTTTCGGTATGTGTTTGTGATGCCAAGGTCATTTCTGGCTAGTGAATTGATATAAAGCCGATGAAAAATGGTTATGGCTAGTGATTTGATATAAAGCCAATGGGAAATCATTCCGGCTAGTGATTTGATATAAAGTCGATGGGAAATGGTTCCGACTAGTGATATTGTGCCGATGGAAAATGGTTCCGGTGAGAGATTGATTATTGTGATTTGATGCATTTTGATGCTTATGTGTGACTTGCTTGTTAATTAGGCTTGATGCGCTTGTTATGTGTAATTGATCTACTTGACATTGAGATTGACTTACTTGATTCTTTTGGTTATTGAATTGTGACTATTGAACTATGATTATTGAGCCTTGTGATTGGTCTTCTTCTCTTACTTCTCGAGGCTTGTCAAAGGACTGCTGAGAGGTAGCTTCTTGTCATCCCGACAGGCCCTCTCTTCCTTTTCTTTATACTTTGTTCTACTTGAGAAACAAAGACTGAGACTTGTACTTATTTTTTAATTTTGCACTTTATATATTTAGTGGCTTGTACACATGACAACTAGATTTTGGGGGGTTTTAGTAGAAAGAATAAGTTTTTTGCTTTATCTTGTTCTTGCTTTATCTTTCCAGTTTTCTTTCATTTTGTTGGGTTGAGGCTAACTTGTCTTGGTGGGAATAGACAAGTGCCATCACGTCCATTTTTGGGTTGTGACAAATAGTATCAAATCCCAGGTTCATAGGTCTCACGTGTGTACAAACCAAGTCTAAGTAGAGTCTTAGGGATCGGTACAGTGGCGTCTATACTTATCTTTGAGAAGATATGAAGACTGTTAGAAAACTTCCGTTAGTTCATTCTTTCTTATCGTACGTGGTTACCTTCACTAGTGGTGAGTTTCCACGTGTATTTTTGTAGATGCCGAGGACTACAACTTCTATTTCTAGTGGTAGAGAGGAGGCAGTCCCTAAGCCTATTATTGAGACCCTATCAAGGGGTAGAGGTAGGGATTGAGCTGGAGGCCATGCTCGTGGAGTAGCACCGGTTAAAGGTCTACCGGTGAAGAGACACCAGCTAAAGTTAGAGCTAGAGAGTCTTCTCCTGAGCCACAGGTTGAGGTTAATGAGGACTAGGTCCCTTCCGAGTTTTGAGCTCCTTTGTTTTAAGAGACTCTGTTGAGGATGCAAGGTGTGTAAGAGAACCTATCTCAAGGTAGTGCGACAGGTATTCCACAGGGTGCTCAGACGAGGGTAGGGGCACAGACCCCAAGTCAGCAGCAAACTTTGTTTATTCATGATCAAGTGGGCCAGCAACCAATGATTCCTGCACCGGATATTGGTACCCAAATTTCTCTTGAGGTTATTCTTATAGCGGCTGATCATTAGTGTTATGAGAGGTTTTAGAAGATGAAACCACCCCAATTTCAGGGTGGTAAGAGTAAGGATGCTCATGAGTTCTTGACTTTGTTTAATGAGATGCTTGAGGCAGTGGGTATGGTAGATGCTTGTGGTGTCCGATTTGTTACACTTCAGGTTTGTGGATGCGCCAGAGAGTGATGGAGTACTTTTGTGAGGTCTAGACAAGTTGGATCTCCTTCGATAGAGTGTGATGTGTTATCTAGTGCTTTCCAGGACCACTTCATTACTTGGAGTGTGAAGGAGGATAGTCGACTGAGGTTTGAGAGCTTGACTCAACGTAGTTTGTCTGTGACTGAGTATGAGGCCCATTTATGTGAGATTTCTAGGCATTCTATGGCTATTGTCACAGATGAGGAAGAGAGAGTTCACAAGTTTGTGAGAGGGTTGACTTTCTCTGTTAGGTCTTATGTGTTCAGAGCAGCCAGAGAGGAGGCTTCCTTCTAGTCTATTATGAGCACCGCCAAGGAGGCAGAGTTGATGGTTTTAGAGGAGTTTAGGGAGCAAGTGGGCCCGATCGTCTAGTTAGTTTTCTGGTGCCTCATCTGTTGGCAGGGTTTTGCATAGAGGTAGCATCTCTTTTCAGCGCCATGTGCAGGTTCATGCATTTATGACAACAATTCACAGTGGGCAGTCAGCCCAAAAATCTCATGGTTCTGGCCAAGGTGGCCATGGTAGTTCATCTGGTTCGCAGCAGCAGCTATCCGTGCTGAGGTCTTTTTTTACTTCTAGGGATCCGGGTCATCTGATATGATGATGTCCTCTACAAATTCATTCAGGACCCTAACATTCTTATATAACTGCCTAGCTACAGATTCAGCACCTCTGGGCAGGGTTCGAGGCAGAGGTTAGTTCGGTAGAGGTGACAAGACTTTTGGTAGGGGTGTTCCAGCTCTGCAGGGTGGAGGTAGAGGTTCTACTCAAACTGCAGGAGGCCGTGAGGGCCAATTTTATGTTCTTATAGGGAGGCCTGAGGCCGAGATTTCTGATGTTGTGATCATATGTATCGTCCTAGTTTGCCATCAACCTGCGTCTTTATTGTTTTATCTGGGGTCTACTTTCTTATATGTGTCTACCTATTTTGCTGCTGGGTTTGATTGCATGCCTGCGCCTATTCATGTTTCTACACCAGTAGGTGAATTCTTAGTGGCCGGTGTATTATAATTATCTACCTTGTAGCCTTATTCTATTGAGTTGGCTACCACCTTATGATATAATGTCTATCAGCGACACTCTACTCCTTGCTTAGTAGCCTAGAAAAGCATGTGATGATTATTTTCTGATTAATTATGATTCCTTATTATTGTTGTGATATTTTATCATCTCGCAGTCACCAATGAGCTTGTTTTAGCCTCAACAAACACTGACACTGCAGGATTCTTGAGCACATAGATTTATTGTTATACCAAGCCTACGGGCCGGGTATATCGAGCCTTCAGGTCAGATAGACCAAGCCTACAGGCTGGGTGGACCGAGCCTATGGGATGGGTAGACCGAGCCTACAGGCCGGGTAGGTTGTACCTATAGGCAGCATATATGTATTATACCATAGAGCATATGATTTGCGTTGATTCATGGCACATGTGCATTTAGATAGTTAATATCAGATAATCATTGGATTCCTGGTAAAGGGGCTAATATGGGTATTTAGCGACTGTTTGTTCTCATTAAGACCTATAGGGATTGTGTGTTGTTTGTACTTGTATGGCTTATGGGTGCCAAGTCAGGTTATTGCTTGTTATGTGCTTATATTATCATTTTATAGGGAGATAATATTGTACTTCTGTTTCATCCCTCCCCTTTTCGTTCCGTACGTATACTTCAGTTTCAGCTTTCAGCTTACCTTGCATGCTCGGTAAATTTTTTTGTACTGATGCCCCTTGCCTGGGGGAGCTGCATCCATGCATGCAGGTCCTGAGTGACGATAAGACAGACCTGCCGAGTAGCTCAACTGCCTATCCATCATATTAGTTGACTTTTTTCTTCTAGGGATTGCCTGAGTCCCAGAGATTTTATTGTTTTGTTTTTTAAAGATTTTGGGTAGGCTGGGGACCTGTCCCATTTAAGTGTTATATTCGTAGAGGCTTACAGACTAGTGTTTTGGGTTGCATAGCCACGTTATTGGCCATATTGGCCATATTGGCCATATTGGCCTTACCTTTTAGTTGACTGATGTTTGATAGCTGCTTGACATATTATTTAGATACATATTTATTTTCAACTTCTTTAAAGAGATTATGGTGGCTTTGATGGCCCATATAGCGTTCTTTCATAAATACCATGGTAGCCTCGACGGCCCAAACAGGCTTCTATGCTAGCTGGTTATTACCTTATATAAACTGTTGGTAGTTTTTGTTTTCATTGTAGAGCTGTTTGCAGGGGTCTTGCTGGCCGAGGGCTTATTTTTCAGCTGAGATATACTTGTTTGTTTTCTTGACTGTGTGTGGCTTCCATGCGCCATTAGCAAGTGGTTCAGCAGGGTCGGCTCAAGCCTAAGTTTTTGGCATTAGATGCCAGTTGCAGACCTTCGCGTTTGGGGTGTGACAAACTTGGTATTAGAGCAACGCCGTATCCTAGGGAGTCTGTAAGCCATGTCAAGTAGATTTTTATTTATAAATGTGTTTTGCACCACATTCTATAAGCAAGAAGATATAGACATTAGGAAAGTTACCCTTCTTTCACTCAAATCCTGCTATAGAGCTAAGTAATATGGGTCGAATTCTTTGAATTACGATTGTTAATTACCTAGACATCTCAAAGATCCAGGCTCCACATTGTTGTATGTTAGTCCTTTATTGCTGGAAAGTTTTCCATAGTATCATAATCATTGCGACGACCTTTTGATGTACCTACCCTAGTTAGCGACACTATTATTGCCAAGAAGGTTTACCGAGGTTGTGTAGTAGAGATTGGTTGTTGTCAGACCTCAGTTGACTTGATAGAGCTAGAGATTCTGGACTTTGACATTATTATGGGTATGGATTGAGTGGTACCTTGTTATGCCAATGTTGACTGTCGAGCGAAGATTGTAAGGCTCCATTCACGAGTTTGATACTGAAAGGGTAATTTAGCGACACTGAAAGGTAGGTTTATTTCATATATTTAGGCATGGAAACTGATTACTAAAGTTTGTATTTTTCACGCTGTTAGAGTTCATGATGTTGGCCTAGTACCATCGATCATATAGTTCTATGGTTAATGAATTTTTCAGATGTTGTTCCAAGTGACTTACCTGGTATTCCCAAGAACATGAGACTAAATTTTCTATTTGTACATTACCAGATGTCTAACCGATATCAATTTCCTCAAAGAAAATGGAACTAACTGAATGAAAGGAATTGAAGAAGCAGCAAAAAAAACTAGTTAGATAAGGGCTTCATCAAGCCAAGTGCTTCGACATGGGGTGTACTAGTATTGTTTGTGTGGAAGAAAGATTGTTCATTGCACATACGTAAAGACTACCAACAACTGAATATGGTGACTATAAAGATAAAAATACCTCCTGCCAAGAATTGATGACTTGTTTGACTAGCTACAAAGTACCTGATGTTTTGCAAAAAATGATTTACGTTCAGGGTACTATCAGAGAGGGTTCAAGAGAGTGATATTCCAAAGACAACTTTCCAGATTAGATATGGTCGTTTTGAGTTTCTTGTGATGTCTTTCGGGTTGATGAATGCCTCATCAATTTTTATGAACCAAGTGAATAGCATATACATGTCATTCTTACAGTTTTTTTTTTAATTGTGATTATCAATGATAAACTCAGGTATTCACAATTAGAGTCGGAGCGTAAAGACAATCTCCGAATGGAGCTTCAGGAACTCTGAGAAAAAAATAGTATGCTAAGCTCTCGAAGTGTGAGTTTTGGTTGCATTATGTGGCCTTTTTGGGCCATATTGTATCAGATGCTGGTATACAAGTTAACATGTCGAAGATTGAGGCCGTGAAGACTTGGTCTAGACCCACAACCCCAATAGAGATTTGTAGCCTTCAGGGGTTAGCAAACTATTCTAGAAGGTTCATAGAGGGATACATTTTACTTTCAGCACCTTTCACTAAGCTAACTAAGAAAGTAACTAAGTTTTAGTGAACCACAATGTCTGATTAGAGCTTTCAAGAGTTGAAAGACATATTAAGTTCAACACCAGTTTTGACCTTATTAGAGGGTCTAGAGGGCTATGTGGTGTATTGTGATTCTTCAGGCATCAGGTTGGGTTGTGTTGTGATGCAACATTATAAGGTAATTACTTATTCTTCTAGAAAACTAATGAAGCACAAGAAAAACTACCCGACCCATGATTTAGAGTTTGCCACAATTATTCATGCCTAGAAGATTTGGAGGCATTACTTATATTGTGTGCATGTTGATTTCTATACAGATTATAAAAGCCTCTTGTATATTTTTAGGCAAAATAAGTTGAATCTATGACAATGTGGATGGCTTAGGTTGCCAAAAGATTATAATGTGGACATCTTGTACCATCCAAGGAAGGTGAATGTAGTAGCGGATGCCCTAAGTCATAAATCTATGGGAAACTTGTCATATTTGGGAGTGGAGAAGTGGAAGATAGCCTAAGAACTTCATCGACTAACTAACTTGGGGGGTGAGGTTGTTAGATTTTGATGAAGGAGTCACAATTTTGGGCAAAACCATATTATCTATGATTGTGGAGGTGACAACACAACAACATGAGGATCCCATCTTCGAGCATCTCAAGTAGGGCTGCGTATCGGTCGGTTCGGTTCAGTTTTGAAGTATATCGGTTTGACTTAATGGTTATCAGTTTCTAGAGATGCTAAAACGTTATAGAACCATTAAGATATTGGCTTATCGGTTATTGGTTTATCGGTTATTGATCGTTATCGGTTCGGTTATCGGTTTAACCGTTAAGATTTGACACAAAAATAAATTAATGAAAATCACTTAGAAACAAGGTGACAAATCGAATGAATCATGTACATGAGTTCACAATTTGCATTTTGATCAAAGCAAACACTTTTACATTATAGAATAACCAAGATTTTGAGATAGCCAGAAATAAAAGTAGGAAACTAAACTCTAAGTCAAGGACTTTATATACAAAATGGTATAAATATAATTATTTAATTTACTATTGGGTTATCGATTAACCCATTAAGAAAAAACCTCAAACCGTTAAGAACCGATAACCCAATAACAAAAAAATAATCAAAACCATTATCTGAACCACTAAACCAATAACTTATTACTGATAAACCAATAACTTTTTTTCGGTTCGGGTTATCGGTTTCGGTTTGGTTTTGAACAACCCTAATCTCAAGGACAAGGATAAGCAACATGACTCTTTAGCCTTTAATATAGCAGAAGATGAAATCCTTAGATATGGACATCGGTTGTGAGTTCCAGATGTTGCAGGTCTTCAACAGTAGACAATGGTAGAAGCACACTATTCTCGATATTCTATTCACCAAGGTTTTATGAAGATGTATCACGATATTAAAGAGATTTATTGGTGGCCTAGGATGAAGAAAAGTATTGTTGAGTTCGTAGGACAATGTCCTAACTGTCAGCAGGTGATGGTCGAGCACCAGAAACCCAATGAGATGACTCAAGAGATACCCATTCCATTGTGGAAGTGGGAGGCAATAAATATGGACTTTGTTACGTGTTTTAAAAATTCTCTTGACGAAAGCTTGATTCTATTTGGGTAATTATCGATAGGCTGAGAAAATCAACCCATTTATTGTTGGTCAGGACCACGTTTTCAGCTGTGGATTATGCAGGGCTATATATTAGAGATATTATTAAATTGTGTTGTGTCCCTATATCGATTATTTCAGAGAGAGAGTCATAAGTTAGAACACATTTTTTGAAATATTTCCTGAACAATTTGGGGACGTAGGTAAACCTTAATACCACATTTTATCCTCGGACTTGCGGCCAAACTGAGCATACTATCCATACGCTCGAGGATATGTTACATGTGTATGTGCTAGATTCCAAAGTAAATTGGGTTGATCATTTGCCACTTACCAAGTTTGCTTATAATAGTAGCTATCATTCTAGCACAGGTATGGTGCCATATGAGGCTTATATAAAAGGAAATGTAGATCCCCTCTTGGTTGGTTTGAGGTTTGAGAATCAGGGTTGTATGGACAAGACTTGGTACATCAGGCCACGAAACAGGTTAAGTTAATTAGAGAGAGTTGTTGTTGACATCTCAGAGCCGTCAAAAATCATATACATGTGTTAGGAGATGAGACTTAGCATTTATAGGTTAATGATTGTGTCATTCTAGAAGTTTCACCTATGACGGGCATAATGAAGTTCAATATAAAGGGAAAGTTGAGCCCTAGATACATTGGGCCTTACCACATCTTGCAATAGATAAGCCGAGTTGCCTACGAGCTTATATTTCCTCAAGACAATACACCTAGTGTTTAATTTTCTATGTTACGGAAGTGTATTGGAGACAAAACATATATAGTGCATACAAGATATATTTACATGTAAGAAGAGCTATCATATACATTCAAATGTCTGAGGAGCTATCTTATGAAGAAGTCTCTATTGCCAAAAAAAAGATAGTGAAATTTATATAAAATAAAGGTTTATGGAAGATACATAAGGTGGAAGAGGAGAATATGGGATTCTGAAGAGGACATCGAATCCAGATATCGCCACCTGTTCATTTCTTCGGGTGTTTTGCAAGATAGATAAAGAATAGACCCGCATTTGAGTATTTGAGGTACGTCGTATGTTGTTATACCAGTTCCTATGTTGTTTTATATGATTCCATGTATATTATTATCATTCGAGGATGAATGTTCCTAAGGGGGAATGATCTAATACCCCTTAAGATTGTAACATTGAAAATAGCAAGTTTATGTTTGACAAGCCGATCTATCATAATTTACGCCAACCATGATTAAGAAAAAGGGACAATGATTGAAATTAGGTGGTTATACTAAGAAATGACTATATTAAGACACTTCAATTCATAGATGGGAGTAAGAGGCCGATGGGTACCTCAAAACAAAAAACATTATGTGAGGGATTTATTATAAGGAAGTTTTGATATGATATTATTTATGTACTGACTTGAGAGGCGTATATCTCCCAATCCATAAAGAGGTCTGAAGTCTAAAAAATATCTAATCGAAGGTCTACGAGTCTAGTTTCCAACACATAAAACTGTTTGTCAATACGACCTTGGAGTAGAGAGTTATGACCTTTTTACTGCACACTGTCCGGGCAAACCGGGTCACGGATCCGGGTCGGGTTTGGCCGCCTTTATAACCATCAATTTTTTTCAAAGGAAAAACGTCCAACAGACATGGAAGATTCCTACAAGACCTTTGAGGTAAGAAAACACCCCTTCTAACTTGATTCTTCATAGGCTCATGTTCGGAGAAATGGTCTCCTTGTCGCAAGCTTCATTTTAGGTTATTTCTTATCATTTTTCGTTGTGGTTGAAGGATTTTCATGTTTAATATGGGTTTTAAGTTATGTATATGGTTGAGCTACTTTGAGGTAAGGTTCTACACCTATTTTGCATAGAAAATAATGGCTGAATGTTTGAAATCGACTCCTACGACCTTAGCTTTTATTTAGTATTTTTTTCTTAAGGTTGTGGATTTGGTATGGTGTTGGAACCTTGAGGCAGATTGTTGTGCTTATATTTTCTTTTTATAGAGAGATGAGGTATTGTAGTTCTGTTTCACCCCTCCCTTTTTCGTTCGGTACTTATACTTTAATTTCAGCTTTCAGCTTACCTTGCAAGCTCGGTACATTTTTTTGTACTGACGCCCCTTTCCTGGGGGCACTGCATCCATGCATGCAAGTCCTGAGTGACGATAAGATAGACCTGCCGAGTAACACAACTGCCTATCCAACATATTAGTTGGCTCTTTTCTTCCAAGGGTTGCCAGAGTCCCTGAGGTTTTCTTATTTTGTTTTTAAAGATTTTGGGTAGGCCGGGTCCCTGTCCCGTCCAAGTGTTATATTCGTAGAGGCTTACAGACTATTGTTTTGGGTTGTTTAGCCACGTTATTGGCCATATTGGCCTTGCCTTCTTGTTTGCCGATGTTTGATAGCTGCTTGACATTTTGGGTTGTTTAGATACATATCTGTTTTCAACTTCTTTATAGATTTCATGGTGGATTTGATGTCCCACATAGTGTTTATGCTTTCCTAGATACCATGGTGGCCTCGATGGCCCAAACAGGTTTCTATGCTAGCTAGTTATTGCGTTATATAAACTGTTGGTAGTAGTTGTTTTGATTGTAGAGCTGTTTACAGGGGCCTTACCAGCTGAGGGATTATTTTTAAGCCGAGATATACTTATTTGTTTTCTTGACTGTGTGTGGCCTCCATGCGCCATTAGCAAGTGGTTCAGTGAGGTCGGCTCAGGCCTATGTTTTTGGCATCAGGTCCTAGTTGCACCCCTCAAGTTTGGAGTGTGACAAATTAGTTGCCAGATTAGTTGAGTAATGGGTTTATTCACCCCAGTATTTTTCCATGAGATGCTCATGTGTTGTTTGTGAGGAAGAATGATGGATCCACAATGATGTGTATTGATTATCGAAAGTTGACCAAAGTGACCATGAAGAACAAGTATCCTCTTCCTCGTATTGATGACTTGTTTGATTAGCTTCAGGGTGCATCTCTATTCTCTAAGATTGACTTGAGGTCCAGTTATCATCAGTTGAAGATTAAGGCTTTGAATATCCCTAAGACAACGTTCAAGACTCGTTATGGGAACTATGAGTTTCTTGTGATGTCTTTTGGTTTGACCAACTCCCCTGCAGTGTTCATGGAGTTGATGAACGGGGCGTTTTGACCGTATTTATATTCCTTTGTAATTTTGTTCATTGACGAAATCTTGGTGTACTCCAAGACTGAGGATGATCACAATCAGCATTTGAGGATTGTACTTCAGAGATTGAGGGAAGAGAAGCTTTATGCCAAGTTCTCAAAGTGTGAGTTTTGGCTTGATTCTGTGGCATTTTTGGGACACATGGTGTCCAAAAAGGGTATTCGGGTAGATCCAGCCAAGATTGAGGAAATGAGGGGTTGGATCAGACGTACATTAGTTACTGAGTTCCAAAGTTTTATGGGACTTGCGGTCTATTTTAGATGATTTTTGCAGAGCTTCTCCAATATTGCATTTCCTTTGACTATATTGACTCGATCGAGTGTGAGCTTCTAGTGGTCTGATGAGTATGAAGAGAGCTTTCAAAAGCTCAAGACCTTATTGACTCTGGCTACTGTTTTGACTTTACTCGAGGAGGGTGTAGACTTCACAGTTTATTGCGATGCTTCTGGAGTCGGGTTAGGTGGTGTTATGATGCGTAAAGGAAAGGTGATTGCCTATGCCTCTAGACAGTTGAAGACCCATTATAGAACTACCCTACCCATGATTTAGAGTTGGAAGTCGAAGTGTTTATGCTTAAGCTATGGAGACATTATATATATGGGTTTTATTGTGAGGTCTTCATAGATCATCAAAATCTTCAGTACATCTTCAATCAGAGGGATCTAAACTAGAGGCAGCGCAAATGAATTGAGCTACTGAAGGACTACGACATCACCATATTGAATCATCCAAGAAAGGCCAATGTAGTGGCTGATGCTTTGAGTAGGAAGACTTCTAGCATGGGAAGTTTTACCGCTATTAGTATGGAGGAGAGACCATTGGCTAGGGATGTTCAGAGGTTATCCAACAGTCTCGTTAGGTTACAGATTTCTGAGGAGACAGGTGATTTGATTGCTTTCATTAAGGCTTGTCCTTCCTTAGCTGAGCAAATTCGTGAGCATCAGTTCGATGAAGTGAGAAGTTGTCTCATTCGAGACAAGGTTATGAGAGGGGAAGCCAAGGAGGTTGTCCTTAATTGTAAGGTTATCTTGAGGATTGGGGGTGCGATCTGTATGTCTAAGGTGGGTGAGTTGATTAGACTTAATCTTGAGGAGGCCCATTGTTCCTGATATTCCATTCATTCGGGGGCAACAAAAATATATCATGATTAGAGCCAACACTAATGGTGGTGTAGTATGAAGAGGGAAGTAGATTATTTTTCGAGGTGTCTGGCTTGTCAACAGGTCAAGTATGAGCACCAGCGGCTTGGAGGAATATTTCAGAGAATGCCTATTCCTACTTGGAAGTGAGAACATATCACTATGAACTTTGTTGTGGGACTACCTACCACTCTGGGTGGTTATGACTCCATTTGGGTGGTTGTTAATAGGTTTGCCAAGTCCGCCCATTTCATCCTGGCTCAGGTGAAGTATACGACAAAGAAGTTAGGCAAGCTTTATATTAGTCAGATTGTGCGACTGCATGGATTCCAATTTCCATTGTCTCTGATTGAGGTTCCTTGTTCACTTCCTATTTCTGGAAGGCACTGCAACATAGTTTGGGTACTCGGTTAGATATAGTACAACCTTTCATCCTCAAACAGATGGTCAATCCGAGCAGACGATTCAAGTGTTAAAGGACATGCTCCGAGCTTGTGTGATCAATTTTGGTGCTAGATGGGATTGACATTCACCCTTAGCAGAGTTTGCCTACAACAACAGTTACCATTCTAGTATTCAGATGGCCCTATTTGAAGCGTTGTATGGCAGATGGTGTAGGTCTTTGATCGGATGGTTTGATTCAGCTGAGATGGATTCATTAGATACAAATGGATCATGTTCGTATGATCCAGGATAGACTGTTGACTACCCAAGAGTCGATAGAAGAGTTATGCAGATCAGAGAGTTCGAGCCTTAGTGTTCATGGAGGGGGATCATATTTGGCTCCGAGTGTCACCCATGAAGGGTGTGATGAGGTTCAGAAAGAAGGGCAAGATTAGCCCTAGATTCATTAGACCCTTTGAGATTTTGCATTGTGTGGGATAGGTGGCCCATAAGTTGGCCTTGCCACCTAGCTTGTCACTGGTGCATCCTTTATTTCATGTCTCCATGCTTCAAAAGTACGTGTTGGATGAGTTCTATGTACTTTCTCTTGATTTAGTTAAGTTGTGTCCAGACTTATATTTTGATGACGAGCCTATAGCCATTTTGGTTAGGCAAGTCTGAAATCTTAGGACCAAAGACATTTCTTCAGTGAACGTGTAGTGGAAGCACCGTTCACTAGTGAGGCGACATGGGAGACGGAGTCAGATATGCATGACATATATCCTCAGCTTTTTTAATCTTCAGGTACTTCCTTTTAGTGGTGGATAATGTAATGACCTGGTCAGTTAGTTTTGGAAAATTTCATAAATTTACCATTTTGCTCCTCCAGATATCGACCCCGATTCTTTTATGATTGAATTTTGAAAGTTGATTTCGGACCTTGAGTTTAAAGTTGAGAATTTTGTAAGTTGAGAATTTTGTAAGTTTTGATTTTGAAAGACTTATATTGTTAAGAAAGTGGTTTTCAGTGTCTTTTGGAGTTTCAAGTGTTGGAATGAAATTCCATCAATTTCGTTAGTTTCGGAATGTGGAATCTGATCTGGATGAGTATTCGGTTTCAAATTTAGAGTGTTTTTGAGGATTTGAGGTCCTAAGTTGTGAAATAATAGAAATTTAGCCTTTGGATTGACTTTGGTCAACATTTGGTGTTTGGATGTTCAGATTGGAATTCCGAGAATACTGTTGGATTCGGGGGATGATTTTAGGCCTAGGTGAAGTCTTGGTTGATTTTTGAGAAGTCCCGAACTTATTTTACTCTTTTAGGTGTTGAGTTAGTTTCTTATAGTTTTCACAGATGTCGAGTCAAAGAGACCTCAAATTCGTATTTTAATGGTTCCATTGAGTCTGAAACGTCGAGTATAATTGATTGACATATATGGTTTGTGTATACGGGGTTCAGAATGAATCCCCATGGTCCTTTCGATATTTTGAGTGTTGGATGATTTTGTGGTATCTGATGTCTGTAGTGCTTCACATTAGCGATGGGTTGGCCGCTTTCGTGACCTGACCAAAAGTGAAGGTGGAACGTGAAAGCGAAGGGACAACCCGGACTGGACATTGCGATCGCGACAAGCAGTTTGCTTCCTAAAGCGAAGGGACAACCCGGACTAGACATCACCTTTGCGAGAGCGAAGCATGGGTCATGAAAGCGAAAGTCCCTTTTTATTTGGAGTTTGCTTTTGCGAACCTGTGCTCGCTTTTGCGACATCTGAGAGAGGTTTATGTCTGAAAACTTCGGTGTTTAAGTCCCATTTTCCATTTTTGAGTTTGGAAAACCCTTGGAGGCGATTTTTGAAAGGATGTCTTGTGAAAAATCATTTGAGTAATCTTTTATAATCCTAAAACTTCATTTCCCATTGATTATTTATGAATTCTAACATCGAATTTTGGGATTTTGATCGGTAAATGACTAGGGTTTTCAAGAACTCAAGTTTTTAACTAAAATGGAGATTTTGAACTGATTTTAAGTCCTTTTTCGAAATGGTTTTCACCAATGAGTTCCTAAGGCATTGAATATTATTCGAGTATTAAATTTTTATTCAAACCTTAGTTTTTGAAATTGGTTTTTGAGTTGATTGACCCATGTTTCAAAGAAATTAATGTGGATGTTGTGGTTTCCGGAGATTCATTGTGAATATTTGATTGTTAAAGATTGTGTAGCTCTAGATATTGGTCGGAAGGGGAAGACTCAACTCTTGGATCAATTGATTGCATTAATATAGTGATCTCCTAAACCTTGTATTCTAGTAGAATTCGTGTATCCCCTTACTTGTTTGTGCGTTGGGAGTAATGGGGATGAGGTAAAGGGTTAATTGTCTATTTGATAAATCTTAATTAATAGAAAGGGGTTGAAATGAAAAGGCTATGTGATGATCATGATGATGTGAATTGCCTTGTTGTGACCCTTATTGATTGATTGATTAATTAAATGCTTGATGGCATGAAAATGGACTTGAATTGCATGAATTGTTGTCTCTTCCATGTGGTGTGATATTGCTTGTGTGCATTAATTGTTGAACATTGTGATGAGACATGTGAGAGTCATGATGCCGAGGTCATTGGCGATGAGTGATATTATGTCGAGGTCATTTCGGACAAGTATTTGTGATGCCGAGGTCATTTCCAGCTAGTGAATTGATATAAAGCTGATGGAAAATGGTTTCGGCTAGTGATTTGATATAAAACCAATGAAAAATTGGTTCCGGCTAGTGATTTGATATAAAACCGATGGGAAATGACTTGCTTGCTAATTACGGTTGATGCACTTGTTATGTGTGATTGATCTACTTGACATTGAGATTGACTTACTTGATTTGTTTGCTTGTTGAATTGTGACTATTGAACTGTGATTATTGAGCCTTGTGAGTTGTGTATTGTAGAACAATTAGATTGGGCTGATTTTTGTGCAGGTTGTAGTTGAGGATGTTCGATTGAGATTAAAGGAGTATTCGTTTTCTATCTATATGCCTTGTTTATTAGGTTGCTTGCTGGGTACTGTGTTATTGGTACTCACTCCCTGCTTCTACACTTGTGTAGGTTCGGAGCCCGGGTTAGCGTGATTGGTCTTCTTCTCTTACTTCGTGAGGCTTGTCAAAGGACTTTTGAGAGGTAGATACTTGTCATCCTGGCGGGCCCTCTCTTCCTTCTCTTTATACAGTTCCACTTGAGAAACAAAGACTAGACTTGTACTTATTTCTTAATTCCGCACTTTATATATTTAGTGGCTTGTACACGTGACAACCAGATTTTTGGGGTTTAGTAGAAAGAATAAGTTTTTCGCTTTATTTTGTTCTTGCTTTATATTTCAATTTTTCTTTTGTTTCGTTAGGTTGAGGCTGACTTGTCTTGGTGGGAATAGACAAGTGTCATCACGTCTATTTTTTGGTCGTGACATCCTAAGAAGCTAAAAAATTGATAATAAGATCTTTGTCTTTCTCTCAAAATCTAGCAAATTTTTAAGGAAAAATTGTACATAATATCAAACATTTAAATCAAATTAAATGTTATAGCTACAATTTAGATTATTTCTACTTCGCAGCTAATGTTTCACCGAGCTTGCTAGGGACCCACGGAGAACACAAATATCATATACATATACAAATTCACGTAAATATACAAATGCAATTTTCAGAGGTACAAATAAATCTGTAATGTATATGTATACAAATCTAGAAAAACTAAAACATTTTCAGAGATACAAACGGATCTGTAATATATATGCATACATATCTAGAAAAAACTAAAATGTTCCATATATGAATCATCCCATTGTTCATAATAAAAATGACAAAGTATAACACAGAGAATATATACATATATACATAAATAAATTCACGTAAATATACAAACGCAATTTTCAGAGATACAAACGAACATATAATGTATATGTATACAAATCTAGCAAAAAAAAACAAAAATGTTCCATATAGGAATCATCCAATTTTTCATAATAAAAATGAATCTATACAGAACTTATCAATTCATATCATTACACCTGAACGTATAAACGATTTAACAAATATAATACAATTTCATTGTTTGATCTACCAACAAAATTGAATTATACAAACTTGTTCATTCGTATATACAAATTGATTAAAAAAAATATACAACTTAATTCACGAATTATACAAATCATGGCCTGCATGGCAAACAAAACTATAGCTATGGAACACAATTATCAAAATATAGCTTTAGAGTCTTAATATGATTATTATGTTTACTATTTCTAAAAGTTACTCAATTTTTAACCTATATAAATTATTATTTCAAATAATCAACAAAAATAATATAATATCTTAAAGTTTTCTAGAATAATTTAAATGTATTTTGAAGAATGTTCTAAAAGCACCTTATCTAAATATTTAACAAAAAAAAATAATTGATAAAAAAAATATTGATATAAAATTTTCCAAATCGATATTTACATAAACACTATTACATCAATTGAAAATCTTATATAAATTGGACCTGACATGTAGTAACACTTTATCAAAATGTTACTATAAATAGTGATACTCTACTTTAAACAAACTCTTCACATTGGTGATGATATGATCAATTTTTTGAGGAAAAAAAGGCAACAATCAAAATTTCAAACTCATAATCAAAATAATATTTGTGTTTCAAAATCGCAACAATTATAAAAAAACTCACATCTATAACAATTAAAAATAGAATGATTGCGTTTCAGAATCGCAATATTATAAAAAAATAATTTTTTTTAGAAAGACCCACAATCTTTCAACAAATTTGGCATTTCAAATGGATCGCACCATATATTCATGAAGAAAACAATAACATACCAAAGTAAATCCTCTAAACTGACATAATATTGGAGGGGGACAACAAATAATTGAGTTGTGCAACCCATAATCCTGTTATGTCCATAATCTTCTAAACCTTACCTATGCATATAATAACTCATCCTCCTGTTGTTTGAAGTACAAGATGCTATTGACATGTTGTCTTCTTCCATCCACTAAGCTCCCCTCGTCAATGAAAAGGTGGACTAGTTTTGATTTGCAGTCAATTTCATCCGATCGCGATATTTTGAACCATGTTTTTGCTTCACTTGAAAGAGAGTTTACAAACATGTTAAGTTTTAACATTTTGTCAGATAGTATTGTACTTCTATTTGTTCAGCATAAATTCCCATAAAAAAATTTAAGTGTTGGAGAGGATCGCTCTCCCAAGAATTATATAATAGCTTTTGACTCTTGAGATCTCTTTGTTTGAGTCCTGCAAAGAAAGCAATGGAATCTTAGGTCTTTTAGCTTCTAACTCTATTGTTGTGATCTTACAAAGATCTCCATAATGCAATGGTGTAGAAGATGATTTATAGACTGTGCCTGTCATCTCTTCATTGTAGATCCTTAGAGTCATATTTCTTGTTTTTACATCAATTAGTACTCCCACAGTAGCTAAGAAGGGGTGTCTTAGAATAACTGACATCCTAAAATCTTCTTCAAAGTCTAAAAGAGTTGATGATATAGTGGACTAAGGTTCGTTGACCCAATTTCCCTGCCTCACAGAGCAGAAATACATAAGCATATGACATGTACCGGATCTGTAGAAACCCTTCCTACCATAAAGATACTTTTCAGAATAATTTTTTACCATACTTGTTGCAAATATAAAAGGTTGGAAACCCTCTAGCAACACTTCCCTGAGACGTAGAGTCAGACTCTCTTCCTCTCTAATCATTCCTAGGTTTGGCTTCTAGTGTGCTGGCTAAAAATGAAATTGTTCTAGATGACCTCTGTTGAAAGGATGACTGTTTCCCATTTCCGGTCCTCTACTAACTAAACTCATGATTTGATGTTCTATCTCTTACAATGAAACTCCTCACTCTCTTTTAGCATACCCTAATCAACCTATTGTACATGAATCATCAGTCTAGTTATTTCCTTATCTCCAATCAACATTGCTACTTTACATTCCTTATTCAAAAGTCGGGAGAGCCCTAATACAAACAAACTCATTTTGTTCTTTTTATCATCCATCGTATTTGGAGCATAGCGAGAAAACTGAATGAACTTAAGTTGATACTCATGTATGCTCATAGAACTCTGCTCCATATTATGGGACTCTCTGGGGAAGAAATTCCCTAAGAATGCATCTTCAAAAATAGCCCATCCTGAACGTGCTATATATTCACACCTAATCTTCTTCCACTGATCATACCACAAACTTACAATATCCTTAAGTTTATGAAAGGTAAGATCAACACTCTCAGTTTCATTAACATGCATCACTCGAAAGATCTTCTAAACCTGATCTATAAAATTTCATGGGTCCTTATTAAGCTTTGACCATATGAACTCGGGTGGATTCTTCTTGAGAAATTTATGAATCTTGGAAGTTGTCAGGAACATCCTAACAACCTGCAGGGGTTGTTTCCTGACAATTTTTCATTGAAGAACAATTTCAAAGCATCTTAAGTCAATGACATTAAGTTTTAAGGTTTTCCTAGATATTCACAAGAATTTATTGCATTCTTGCAGCTTAATTGATATCAAGAACTCACCATTCAAATGAAGGATGTAACGTCACTCACACAAGAGAGAATCAAACGCACAATTGTGAGTTTCAATCTAAGGAATTATATATCATGCAAATATTATCTCTATCACAAATGAATTCAAACATGTACACATTGAACCATAGGCTTACCCTATATGATGATTGTCACTAGTGTAGATTGACAAGACTCAAAATAACAAAGGACTTGCATGTTTAACTTAAGATTAAGCAAAATGTATGGTATCATTTTGTCGAGTGACTAAGATCTTCCTAATGCTTTCACTTCTCATTTGAGGACACCACTCACATTTTTTATTCGCTTGCACCTTATTTCTCTATTTTCATGGTATTCACTCTTTCAAACACTCACTTTTCTTTTCACTTAAGGCATGTGCACACTATTAGCTAGTACCAATATTTTGTTTTCCTTCTTAGCATTTTTTTCACCTATGAATTCATTTAAGAAAAAAAGGATAAATACACCCTCGAATATCACAAATGGTAGGTCAATATCCTATGTCATACTTTAAAGTTATACATACCCTTACTATGCATCTTTTGGGTTGTGTATATTCTTAAGCCTAATAAATAGACATGTGCATTCATCTCAATAATTTGCTTAAGTTTTATTAAATTTATTATCCAAAATTTAGAAACACATCCATCTTTCATAATTTACCAACCCGTGACCCGATTTAAATTTAAAATAAAAAAACAGCCCACCCCCTTCATCTACCTATTAAATTAAACAAAAGTAAAAAATGTTCTTCAATTCATCTTAATTTGCAACATTTCTCCAAATCCAACTAAAATAAAAACATAATAGCATGTGCTTTCAATGGAAAAAAAATATTTCACCTTTTGGTTCAAATCAATTTGTTGTTGTTGAAAATGGTTGGAAATACTACAATCATTGGCGGAAAAAGCTTCAAGCTTAAAAATGGGAGCGATTGAACCAAAATTTCAAACTCCAATTGATTTGTTGTTGTTGAAAGGGGTTGAAAATACTATTACCATTGACGAACAAAACTTCAAACTATAAAGTGGGTCTACAATTAAATTAAAAATTTCATCTCATGTTGTATAAAGTGGTTAAGAATATTCTTGAAGTAGATTTTGATGAATAGAAATTAATTTTAAACTATAACCAGTGCACCATCGATTTGTTTTTGTTGGAAATTTTTTGATTTAGATATAGTAGCTTTGTTCAATGTTTGAAATATTCTTGAAATAGATTCTAATTTTGTCCATGATTGAAAGTATTTTTCAAATTGATTTGTTATTATCCTTGAGATGATTAATATATTGTTGTCTAAAACTTTTGGGAGGATACACTACACTAAATGAAGATCGATTTATTGTTATTGAGAGGGTTGGTGCACATTTGTTGAAAATTTTAGGAAGATGTGCTATGATAACGCTCAAGTTACCCTCAAAACAAGTAAGAGAATAAACAGTCGTTAGCAATAAAACTATGCAACAAGAGTCGGGGTCGAATCCCATAGAGAGTGATATAATGCAAGTAAGTTGAAAAGGATAGGACATATTAGTAATAGATTTTAACTTGTTTGAACATCCTTCCGCATAGTTATGGGGTTCCTCGCATTATAAGAGGATATGAACCATGGAGGGTCATCGATTATGAGTTGGTGCACTTGCGTGGAGCTCATCCACCCTGTCTTCAGAAAGGCGAGACAAGAGTATACTTCAGCGTGATATACGTGCTCAAGAAGATTTTTATGTAAATAAGAGTGTAAATGTAACACCTCAAATTTCAAAAAGGAAAAAGATTGTATATATTATAGCTACTGGTTCAGGTCTACAAGACCAGTCTACGGTTCGTAGAAATTTCTATGGGTCGGAGACCTAAATTATAAAAAATCAAGTTTCAGTATCTCATCCTACGGTTGACCAAGACACTCCATCGAGGTTGTAGATTTGTCTCTTAAAAGCAATCCAGACTTAGTGAAATTTTAGAGTTAAGGTTGAGTTCTACGAGTAGGGTCTACAGACTGTAGATGGGTCTGGTCAAAGTTGGTTATATGTTAAGGTCCTATTACTTGGTCTATGGTTGACCACTACGGATCGTAGAAAGTTCTACGGTCCGTAGATTGAACCTGTAAACCGGTCCGGTAGTTATTTCTTAGGGGCTTTTGTGTCTTTTCCTATATGTTTTTGGCGTATGCTATATCGTTTTGGAATCTATCTTAAGCCATATATAAGGACTTTAAGTCCTAAATCTACCACTTTAAACTCATTCTCCTATTTCCCCAAAACCCAACCAAATTCATTCTCCCAAATCGCCTCTCAAGCTCAGGAAGAAGGAGAAGTTAGAGTTCACTCCAAGGTCTTCAATTCACCATTCATCTTGGGCTTTGAGTAGCAAGGTATGTGGGTATTCACTCATGGATTCCATTCCTCCATGGGGTCCCCAAGGTTTTCAATTCCTCAATTCAATTTTAATTAATCAAATTAGGGTTCTTCTTAATTCTCCATGAGTTTCATCTAATCATGGTTCTTACTAGAATGAATCCCCAGAGTTTCATGGTTCCAAGGTTTAGGAAGATCCTCAAGAGTTTATTGATGAGGTGTATAAGGTTTTGATGACCGCTTATCAACTTAAGGGTGTTTCTCAAATTTGGTTCAACAAATGGAAGGAAAAGAGGGCGTTTGATGCGGGTCCTCATGAATGAGAGAATTTTAAGGTTGCTTTTCTTGATAGGTTCTTTCCACTTGAGATGAGGGAGACAAAAGTACTTAAGTTCATTAATCTTCCTCAAATGAATATTATTGTGAAGGAATATGCCTTGAAATTCACACAATTGTCCAAATATGCTCCTTTCATGGTTGCTGATTCTAGGTCAAGGATTAGTCAGTTTGTTTCAAATGTGTCCGAAATGGTGGTTAAGGATTGTCGTACCATCATGCTCATTAAGGAAATGGATATTTTTTGTTTGATGACACGTGCTAAACAAATTTCAGAGGAGAAGCCTAAGGAGAGGTTTAGGGAGTCCAAGAGGGCAAAGACCGATGATGATGACTTTTCACATTCAAAGTTCGATGGACATGGTCGTTTTAGATTTCGACAAAGATTTTCCGATCAAGGTTCATCCAATGCTCTGACTCCTAAATTCAACAAAGATAGGGTGTGTAACCCTAAGCCTCAAGGAGGAAATGGTGGTGTAAATGTATCTTTGATTCCCGCATACCAAAAGTGCAGCAAGAGTCATTTGGGAAAATATTTGATGGGTATGGATAATTGTTTTGGTTGTGGTAAAAGTGATCACCTCTTGAGAGATTATCCATCTGGAATCGATAAGGGAAAGGATGGTAGGCAAGCTCCATATGCGATTTGATGTTTCTAAGAAAATCTTGTTAGACCCTATTTTTGTCTTTACTCCTATTGGTGAATCTATTGTGTCTAAGAGAGTCTATAAAAAATGTCCAATCTCCTTATCCCATAGAGTCACTTATGTTGATCTTGTAATGCTTGATATGTTGGGTTTTGATGTTATTCTTGGTATGGATTGGCTCTATTCTTTTTATGCTTCTGTTGATTGTAGAACCCGAGGGGTTAAGTTTCAGTTTCCAAATGAGCCTGTCCTAGAGTGGAAAGGGGGAAATTCTATGCCTGTGGGTCAGTTTATTTCTTGTCTTTAAGCAGAAAAAAGATTTCTAAAGGTTGCATATATCATCTTGTTCAAGTTAGGGATACAGATTCTGAAAGCCCTATTCTTGAGTCAGTCCCCGTTGTAAATGAGTTTCCGAAAGTGTTTCCTGGTGATCTACCTGGTGTTCCTCCCAAAAGGGAAATAGACTTCGGTGTTGACCTTCTCCCAAATACGCAACTTATTTCTATTCCTCTTTATCATATGACTCCAACAAAACTTAAGGAATTCAAGGAGTAGTTGAAGGATTTGTTGGATAAGGGTTTCATCAGACTGAGTATCTCTCTATGGGGTGCTCCAGTTTTGTTTGTTCGTAATAAGGATGGTTCACTTTGCATGTGTATTGATTACCGATAATTAAATAAGGTTACCATTAAGAATAAGTATCCTCTTCCAAGGATTGATGATTTGTTTGTTAAAATCCAAGGAGAAAGTTACTTCTCTAAGATTGACCTCCGGTTGGGTTATTACCAATTAAGAGTGAAAGTTACTTCTCTAAGATTGACCTCCGGTTTGGTTTCAAACTTGGTATGGTCATTATGAATTCTTGGTAATGTTGTTTGGTTTGACTAATTCTCCGGCCACATTCATGGACTTGATGATTAAAGTATTTAGATAACATTTTGACATGTTTGTGATTGTGTTTATCGATGACATATTTATTTACCCACGGAGTGAGGATGAGCATGTCAATCATTTGAGGGTTGTATTGCAAGTCCTCAAGAACTAACAACTATTTACAAAATTTAGCAAATGCAAGTTTTGGTTGAGATCTGTGGCTTTTCTTGGTCACATTATTTCCTGTAAGGTTATTGAGGTAGATCCTAAGAAAATGGAAGTAATTAAGAATTGGCCTAGACCTCTATCCCCTTGAGATATTTGAAGTTTCTTGGGCTTGGTCAGATATTATAGAAGGCTTGTGGAATGGTTTTCTTCGATTGCCTCTGCATTAGAACAAAAGAAGGTCAGAAGCGTGTGAGAAGCGTTTTCAAGAATTGAAAGAAAGGTTTACCTCCGCTCCAGTATTGACTTTCCTGAAGGGTCTAATGGGTTTGTCGTTTATTGTGATGCTTCAAGGATTGGATTAAAATGTGTTCTTATACAAAATGGAAAAATTATTGCTTACGCATCAAATCAATTTAAGATTCATGAAAAGAACTATCCTACCCATGATTTGGAACTAGCGGCAGTTGTTTTTACCCTAAACTTGGAGGTACTATTTGTATGGTGTCCATGTTGATGTCTTTACCAACCAAAAAAGTTTGCAATACGTATTGAAGAAAAATGATCTAAATCTTCACCAACATAGGGGGCTGAACTCTCGAAGGACTATGATATGAGTGTCCTTTATCACCCGGACAAAGCCAATGTGATAGCCGATGCCTTAAGTCGGTTATCAATGAGTAGTATGGCACATGTTGAAGATGGTAAGAAAGAATTAGGTCGTGATGTTCATAGACTAGCTCGATTAGGTGTTTGTTTAGTATACTCCAATGAGGGTGGTGTTGTTTTTCAAAATGGTTCGACATCGTCTTTTGTGTCGGATGTGAAACCCAAGCAAAGTCTTGATCCAATTTTGGTTGAGTTGAAGAAATTGGTGCTTAAGAAGTCCATTGAGTTTTTTTCCCTAGGGGGAGATGGTGTGCTCTGATATCAAGGTCATTTTTATGTTCCTAATATTGATGATTTGAGGGAGCAAATTTATTGGAAGCCCATTGTTCTCGGTATTCCATTCACCCGGAGCCACCAAGACATACCGCGACTTTTGGGAGTTCTATTGGTGGAGTGGGATGAAGAAGGATACTGCAAAATTTGTGGCTAAGTGTCCTAATTGTCAACAAGTGAAAGTTGAGCATCAAAAGCTGGGAGGTTTGTCCCAAAATATTAGTATTCCTACTTGGAAGTGGGAAGATTTGAATATGGACTTTATTGTTGGTTTGCCCCGCACCTGACGGCAACAGGACTCGATTTGAGTTATTGTAGATCGTATGATGAAGTCAGCTCATTTCATTCCCGTCAAGGTTTCATATTCGGCAGAAGATTATGCTAAGTTGTATCTAAAGGAAATTGTTAGGTTGCATAAGGTACCCCTGTCCATTATCTCATATTGTGGTACCCAATTAACTTCTCAATTTTGGAAGTCTTTTCAAAAGGGTCTTGGTACCCGTGTCAAGCTTAGTACGGCCTTTCATCCTCAAACTGATAGGCAAGTGGAGCGTACTATCCAAACTTTGGAAGATATATTGAAAGCTTGTGTGATTGACTTCAAGGGTAATTGGAATGATCATTTACCTTTAATTGAGTTTGCATATAATAATAGCTATCATTCAAGTATGGCTCCATTTGAATCTCTTTATGATAGGAGGTATAGATCTCCTATAGGTTGGTTTGAAGTGGTGAGATTGCTTTGATAGGTCCCGAGTTGGTACATGAGGCTATGGAGAAAGTTTGGCTTATTAGAGAAAGGTTGAAAACGGCTCAAAATCGACAAAAGTCCTATGCCGATATTAGAAGAAGGGACCTTGAATTTGATGTTAATGATTGGGTTTACTCGAAGATTTCACCTATGAAGGGTTTTATGAGGTTTGGCAAAAAAAGAAAGCTTAATCCCCGTTATGTTGGTCCTTATCAAGTGTTGAGATGGATAGGCAAGGTGGCATATGAATTAAACTCGCCCTCTGATTTATTGTCGGCAAATCCGACGTTCCATGTGTCTTTATTGAAGAAGTGTGTTGGAAATCTGACATCTATTGTACCATTAGAGAATCTTGGTATAAGAGAAATCCTTTCATATGAAGAAGTTTTGGTTGAGATCTTAAATCGGAAAGTTCGAAAGATAAGAAACAAAGAAGTTGCATCTGTGAAGGTGTTGTTGAGGAATCAAATGGTTGAGGGTGCTACTTGAGAAACCGAGGTCAATATGATGTCCCGATATCGTCATCTCTTTCCCTCCGATCCTACTCTAGCTTAAGGTATGTAGTCCCTCATGGTTCATTCTTTTGGATTCATGCATCTTAGTCATTCTTATGTTTTCCTACGCATGCAGGCATGTTGTATGAAATGATATTTTAAAGTATATGTTAGCTTGGAGTAAATTTTCTCTTTGGTTATGTGCATTTATGTGATTGCATTCATGTTGGGTTGTTTGACCTCTTCCCCTACCCTCGTTATATTGTCTTGAGTTCCATTCGAAGATGAATGGTCCCAAGGGAGAGATATTGTAACACCTTGGATTTTAAAAAGGGAAAATATTGCATAAATTATAGCTACTGTTCAGGTCTACGAGACGAGTCTACAGTTTGTAGAAATTTCTATGGGTCGTAGACTTGTAGAAAGGGGAAAATAAAATTTTGAAACTCAAGTTTCAGTATCTCGTCCTACGGTTGACCAGGATGGTCCATCGAATGATCTACATGTCATAGATAGGTCCCGTAGAAGCAATCCAAACTTAATAAAATTTTGGGGTGAATGTTGAGTTCTACGAGTAGGGTTTATGGATCGTAGGAAGTCCTACGGACCGTAGATAGGTACCGTCAAAGTTGGGTGAGTTTTAAGGTCCCAATACTTGGTCTATGTTTGACCAGTACGAACCATAGAAAGTCGAACCCGTAGACCGATCCGACAGTTGTTTCTTAAGGGCTTTTGGGTATTTTCCTATATGTTTTAGGCCTATGCTCTGTCATTTTGGCATCTATATAAAGCCCTATTTAAAGACTTTAAGTCCTAAATCTACCCACTTTAAACTAATTCTCCTATTTCCCCAAAACCCAACCAAACTCATTCTTCCTAATGCCCTCTCAAGCTAAGGAAGAAGGAGAAGATAGGATTCACTCCAAGGTCATCAATTCACCATTATTCTTGGGCTTTGAGTAGAAAGGTAAGCGGGTATGCACTCATGGAGTCCATTCCTCCATTGGGTCCTCAAGATTTTCAATATCTCAATTCAATTTAATTTCAATTGATCAAATTAGGGTTCTTCTTAATTCTCCATGGGTTTCATCCAATCATGATTCAGTTGTTGTTTCAACCTCTTATTGCATGATTTAATGTAAATTATATGATATTTAGTTGAAATTATATGAACCCATACATGATCTATGACTTTCATTATAAACTTATGAAGAACCCATGAACCTATGAACTATGAATTTGAAAAGTTATGCATGTCACATGAAAATGATGTTTATGATGATAGGATTCTTTTAGATGAAAGTATCAATGTTGTTGTGAAAGTTTTTATCACATACGAATATGATCATGATTGTGGAAGGTATTTCTCACATGTGGATTCACATTGGTGAAAGGTTTTCTCACCTATGATTAAGTTGTACTTTAAGAAGCTATTTTATGTTTTGATTTTTATGATGTGGATTGGTCTTGATCATTGCCTTTCCTATGTTATAATGATATTTTATTTTATCAACCATTGGGATTTAGACTTAGCACCAATAGGGCTTGAGTTGGAGGCTTAAATAGGGTAGTCTTTAGTAACAACCTCTAGTCCCAAACTACGTGCCCCCGTAGAATTGTCTTTAATGACCTAGCTATAGTGGATCCACTTTAGCAAAAGATGATGTGTACAAATTCTACCTTGGCAAGTAGAATCCGCTTCTTTCGGTATAAGGGATATACCGTATTCTATGACATAGCTCACATGGTCTTATTGTCGGTTACAACTGTTGACACCCAATTTTGACCCTCCACGATAGAAATTAATTTTTGAGCTTCTTTAATTTTAAACGATTTGAAATAATTAATTTTATAAAAATTCAAATATTTTTCAAGCTATTTTAAAATTAATTTTAGTCATTTTATAAATTTTTAAATAATAAATATGTTTTATATAATTTTGTATATAATTAATATATTTTAAGAATATTCGAAGAATTGTCTCAAAAGATTTTGTTTTACTTAAATATTTTATTAAATTAGTTTATTTTAAGTTATGATTATAATTTTGAATAAATTATTTTATAATTAAGTTAACTATTTTATTTCGTTAAGATTAAGAAGCTCATAAATTAATTATATTAATTCGTCCTATTTGAATTCTAGCCGAATCTTCTAAAATTAATTATTTTTTGTTACCTCTATAATACGTTTGGCTAAATTATTAATTAATTTCTATTGCAATTGTAGCCAAATCTAACCCTTATAGTGGAGTAATTGGAGGTGAGGGAGCATCTCAAAACAGTGGGCCTAATGCCTCTTTTGATGCTGAATTAGAACCAACCCATGAGGCCCAAGAAAATGCCTCAAACCCTGCCTCAAACCCTGCCCCTGCCAAGAGTGTACATCTTCTCTTGTACACTCTTTTACTGCTCCAAATACTCCTCCTCCTCCTCCTCATCAAATTCCAACCCCTATCCATCCTTCTACTGATCCAACTCTTGACCTTGTCCATCCTTTTACTAATCCAATTCCTGACCCTCTCCATCCTTCTAAAGAAGAAGATTCATACAGAGAATCATTGAATGTGGGATTTAATGGGAGTGATGTAGATGATGAGCTAAGAAGTTTTAGGGAGGAAAATAGTAAAAGAAAGAGAAGGAAAAGGGGAGAAAGAGCTCCATTGCCTGATCATGTAAAGTTAGGAACAGAAAAAAAGGGCCAGATGCTGGGTATGATGAATCTACAGGTGGTAACAAAAACAACTTAGAAGGCAAGCTAGCTGGTGATGAGCCTTACTATCCCTCAGATGAAGCTGCCAGTTTTGAAACTGATCAAATGCTTACAGTGATGATGAAGGAGAGGTTCAACAGATAGAGAAGCTGGTTTTGAAACTGATCCCTTAGATGAAGCTGGTGATGAGCCTTACTATCCCTCAGATAAAGCTGCCGGTTTTGAAACTGATCCAGATGCTTACAGTGATGATGAAGGAGAGGTTCAACAGATTGTGAGAGTTAAACCAAGAAGGAGAAAGAAGTTGAATATAATTGTATTTGATGCAACTTCTCAGAAAATAGTGTGGGAATTGGGTCTTGTATTTGAAAGTATTAATGAGTTTAGATCTGCTGTTACAAAATATGTTGTTGCTGAACAAGTTGCAATTGAAATGCATATTAATGAACCAACAAGGGTAAGGGTCAAGTGTACAGTTGGTTGTCCTTGGGTTTTATTTGCTAGCTTTGATTCTAGGAAAAATAATTTTGTTGTAAAGACATACAATCCAGTTCACAAATGTGATCCTACTAATAGGAACAAACTTTGTAATAGCAAGTTCTTATCTAGTCACTATAGTGAATGGATAAAGGAGCAGCCTGACATTAGAATCTTTGAGTTTCAAGGGGTTATTAAAAAAGAATTGGATTTATATGTTGGAAGAACGGTGTGTAGGAGAGCAAGAAACAAAGTATTACAGGAACTAATGGGTGACTATGTTCTTGAGTTTGGGAGGATTTTGGACTACAAAGATGAGTTGCTAAGAACTAATCCGGGTAGTACATATGTAGTCAAGCTTCATGAGGAAACATTTGAAAATGGTAGAAAAATATTTCAAGGCTTCTACATATGTTTTGATGTAATGAAGAAGTCCTTCTTGGCTGGTTGTAGGAAGTGCATTGGTTTGGATGGTTGTTTTCTAAAGGGAGTATCTAGAGGTCAATTAATTGACCTCTATTGGTTGCTGTTTGTAAAGATAGGAACAATCAAATGTTGCCACAGGCTTGGGCAGTAGTTGAAGTTGAAAATAAGTTTACTTGGACTTGGTTTGTCAATCTTCTAAAGGAAGATCTTCAGTTGGGAGATGGTACATACAACACAATCGTATCAGATATGCAAAAGGTTAGAATATTTATTGGTTTTTTTGATTTATTTCATGTCTTGAATATTTATTTATGAATGACTTAGTTTCTTAGTTTCTTTAAGGTCTGCAATATTTTCTTATTCATATAGTATTTATTAATTTTCTTATAGGGTCTTGAAATTGCCATAACTACTCATTTGCCAAATGTTGAGCATAGAATGTGTGCTAGACAAATCCTTGCTAACTGGTCAAAGAGGTGGAGATGTATTGAGAGAAAGAAATGTTTCTGGAGGTGTGTAAGGTCTACTTTTGTAACACCCCGTAGCCTTAAGAGGGAACTTTAGCATGTTTTAGGGTTCTAGGTGTCACCCACGAGGCCACCCACCCCCCGTGGTTGGACCCACACCCTGTAGGTGGGCAGTGTGGGTGAACTCCCTCTCAAATATGCCTAAAACAGTGACCCACGATAGGACATACTCCCCGTGGATGGGTCCACACCTCGTGGGTGGGGTCGTGGTTCAAGCCCTTGGTTGCCAACTCCCAGAACCCAAACCACGCTTGACCAGCACGGACCATGGGTCTACCCACGGCTCGTCAGCGTTGTCTCGTGGGTTGGGGCAGTTTGGTGGTTAAGTGAAGGGGCACTTTGGGTCTTTCCGGTTTTAATTAGGATTAAGTGGTGTCATTTTACCCCAATCTAGACCACCTATATAAAAACTTTATGCCCTTAAATTAAGTCATTTAATTCATTCTCTCAATTCACTAAAAAGAAACCCAATTCTCTCCCAAATATTCTCTCTCTAGAAAGAAGAAGAAGAAGAAGAAGAAGAGGGTTCAAGCTAGGTAAAGTCTCCAATCTTTCAAGATTTGTGAGGGCTTTGTAAGCAAGGTATGATAGCTTATTCATCCATGGACTTCTTCCATCCATGGAGTTCCCTAGTTTTCCCCAATTGTGAAGCTGAAATCCCCAATTCAAGTTAGGGTTTCTTCTAATATTGTGGGTTATGTTGATTATGGATCCAATTGAGTGGATATGGATTGTTTTTGATTGAATTAGTAGTGAATCATTTTATTATGATGAATTTACATGTTTTTCATGCCTAACCTTAGTCTAGTTGATGAAATTGAAGTAATGTGGGTTTGTGCCTTGAAAAGGAAAATTGAGGATTTAGAGAGGATCTTCTAGGGTTGATGATATGTGTAGTAATTGCTTGAGAGTGAAAGCATATAGACATGAATTGAATTAGATTAAATTATATATGATGGATCATGATTAGTAATGCTTGAGATTGAGCCTTTATGATGATATATGATTAGAATTGCTTAAGAATGAAACATATGATTAAAATGTCTTGTAATCTAGGCCTATGTGATGATTTTATGAAGTAAAGCTTTGAGAGTAAGGCTTGTTGTTATGAATGTTGATTACTAGGGCTTTGAGAGTAAAGCTAATATGATGAATTATGTATGTGAACGCTTTGAGAGTAAAGCTTATATGATAATGGTAGACTAGTAGATAGAATTGTTGTGGAAGGACTTTACCCACATATTCTACCTTATGAATGATTGAATGTATGAAGTGATAGAATCACTTGAGTTATGATGATATCCATGTCTAATGCTAGAATTCTAGATGTGATGATTGAAGGAAAGACTTGAACCTCAAGGAGGTAAGGTATTAGATTTGTGCATGTTTTATGAAATATATATATATGCTTTAAGAACACTTCGAGAGTGAAGTGTCTATGATTATGATGTTGTTGTTGTGTTGTTGAAAGGATATTCTAATATACACACCTATGCATGAATATGATATGATATGAAAGGTTCTCTCACATAGAATGATTCTAGGTTGAAAGACTTGCTCACCTAAAATGAATCTAAGTCCAAGGAATATGAGATGTGATGAGGCTTGAGGTGATTCCCCAAAAACCTTTGTATGAGAGGGATGTGAGGTGAATTCCCTTATCCCTAAATAGATAAACATGAGGTGATTACCTATGGCATGATATGAGAAGTGTGTGGTGACTACCCTTAATATATAACTTCTAAAGCAAGGCAAGAGGTGAATACCCATTAGCCTTTTAAGTGATATGGAGGCGAATACCTATATCATATTATGATGGATATGAAGGTGAATACCTATATCATATTATGATGGATATGGAGGCGAATACCTACGATCCTTATAAAGTGATGTGGAGGCGAATACCTACATTACACCATATTAGTACATGGAGGTGAATACCTATGATTCCTTAAAATGAACATGGAGGCGAATACCTATGATTCCTTAATATGAATTATGTCATGAAGAATGAATTGTTTGGATTGTAGATTGAAAGGCCTTCCATGATATGTATGACTAGAGGTAATTCCCCTTGTCCATGAAAGATGAGCTAAATATGAGAATAAAAGATGGTGAATATGTATGATGGCCTAAAGGGGTACTTAGTATGGGTGAGATTATGGGATCTTATCCATGCATTGCACAAGTAAGCTTTGAGGTTACTTATGAAGTGTTTCTCTTATGTTATGAAGATCGGCTTTTTAGTATTGGCTATGTCTATGAATATGATGCATCTCTTATGTTCATGGATTATGCTTTACGTTGACTAATGCTTATATTATGTCTACGTTGGAGATCATGCCTATGACTATGTTTTTATGCTCTTATGATTATGTTAGTTATCATATTTAGTACATTTTGTACTAACGCATACTCTTGCCTACATTCTTATCAAATGTAGGGTCCGACGATATTGAGTTCTATCCCCGTGGCTAGGTTCATAGTAGAGAAAGGATCGAGAACTTGGTGAGTCCTCAAAGCCTCGAGGATTTGATCACCTTTCCTTTATGTATTTCATTTTTATTTTAGAACTTTTGTATGGGCTGTGTCCCGAAGAAATTTATGGTTTTAGATGGTTTGAGACAAGTGTTATAGACTTTAGCTAGTTTTATAAAAGACTTTGATATTATGGAAAAATGTTTTAAATTTCTGCATCATTTCTATTGCTTTATGTTATGATATGCTAAGGGGCTTGTATGAGACCTATTGGGGTCTTGTACGCCTTGTTACATCTACGGGGTACCTCTGGATCGTGACAACTTTTGAGGTGGAGTTAAAGGATAACATTAGTTATATGAAAAGGTTGGGGAATAAGATAGTTTATAACTTGTTGTATTATATTCCTGAAAGATGGCGCAAGGTTTACTTCAATTTCACCCCAAAATGTGACATTGTAAACAATAACATGGCTGAATGTTTCAATGCATGGATATTAGCAGCAAGGCATAAGACTATAATTACAATGCTTGAAGAAATAGGGCAAATGAGAGAGTTTTGCAATACTTGAATCTGTAACATTTCTCCAATGGCAATGAAGGTTCTACAATATAACACAGCTAAGTCTATGAAATGCAGCATTGAATGGAATTCAGATACAGGGTATGAGGTACTTCATGGACCATACATACATGTTGTAGATATTCAAAGGCAAAAATGTAGTTGTAGAGCATGGATTTTGAAAGGCATATCATGTTCTCATGCAATAGCTGCTCTTCACCATAGAAAGTTTGACCCAATCAACTACATTTCTCATTGGTATAACATAGAAACATACATGAAGACATACAACTACTTTATTCAGCCAATTATGAATATGAAAATGTGGCCAGAATCACAAAACATCTCTGTTATACCAAGGATAGGAAGGAAGAGCAAGGTGAAACCAGTAAAACTGGAAAATTATCCAAAAGAGGGATTGAGATGTCATGCAACACTTGTCATAACAAGGGTCACAATAAAAGAAAGCGTCCTCTTGGTGCACCTTCTTCTGGCACAAGCTTTACTGCTGGACCAAGTTCAAGACCTACTGGTGGCCCAGGATCAAGACCTGCTGCTGGACCAAGTCCAAGACCTACTGATGGCCCAGGATCAAGACCTGCTGTTGGACCAAGTTCAACACCTGCTGCTGCACCAACATCAATACAAACTGCTGGCCCAAGAGCAACACCTACTGCTGCACCAAGAGCAACACCTACTGCTGGCCCAAGAGCAACACCTAATGCTCCAACCGAAAGAGGAAGGGGTAGACCAAAGGGTTCAATAGAAAAGGTGATATAGTTTCCTTTACTTAATTCATGTATAAGTTTTAAATAAGTTGTTTTACTGAATATTTTGTTGCTTTTTTAGGGTAGTGTTGCTAGCAGAACAAGTATGGTTGGAATGGGTGTACTACACACACAGTGGTGCTACTATTATTAATGTAAAATCTCTATTTCTATACTTAAATATCATTTTTTTCTTCAATCACATATTAAGATTATTTATATTCATTTGACCAGCCTGGAATGCCCAGTGAAAGATTTAGAAATGTGAAGTCTTCAGCATTTGTCACTGGAGATCTTGGGCATAAACCACATGTGGTGTGAAATTGAAGGGAAAACAAGCTATGACCTCAAGCCAACTTGAAGAAATGAGGGGAAGAAAACAAATTGAGACTAGGTCTAAGGCTGCACATTTGAGCCAAGAGAGCTCTAATGCTCACAACATCTAATGCAATCTAACTTGTTTTGGTAGTTTTTTATTGGCAATGCAATGTAGCCATTATGTTTTGTTGGTAGTTTTTTGACAATGCAATTTATCCCTATTTAGGTCTCTTATATTTAAGACAATGAATTGGCGATTGTGACTGCATTTTAATTTTTGGTGTTTGATTATGTAACAACTTTGACATATATAACTTCTATTTTGATTAATGATTATGTAGCTATGACTGCCTCTTTATGTAGCAATGCTTCTCTTTTAGGTGATTGTTAATGATTTTGTGTTTATGGAGGGCAAGTAGTGACTACTTTAGTAGTGGCTACACAAACTATATTTGCAAGTTATTTGTGATGTTTAGACAGTTGAGCATAAAGTTGTAGACACTAAGGGATTACACAAATGCAAACCAACATGTTTTCATTACACAAAGGGAAAGGTTAAATACAAAATTGCAAATTTTTGGTACAAGAAGAGATCATGACAATTTCCTTGAATCTCCTTTAAGAAACAATACATTTTGAAATATTGAACTTACACCTAAAATACAAATACACAACAGAACAATCCAAAGTTGTTTCTCCCTTTTCTTGGACTTGGCCAATTTGTTTTTCCATTTCTTTTCAATTGCTTTCATCTTCTTCAAATCATCATCAAAATTGTCCATTTTTGACTCTATCTTGTTCATATCTATTTTGCTTTCCATAGATTTGGTCGACTTAGTAGGCTTTTTGATTTCCTTATCTAAAGTTTTAACTTTTCCAGAAGATTCAACACTATGTTCAAGAGCAGCAATTCTTCCCAACAACTTAGGAATCACAAATTTTGATCTTGGATCAATATAATCGTCCTTCCAAAGCCAAAAATCGCATGATCTAGCATTCTTAAACAACAATACGATTCATTCTATGACTCTTGAAACAAAAAAATGAATCATTCAACTCTTAAAAAAATTCAACTTACCCCGTAGTAAGGACAACCCCAATATCTTCTACCAGGATTTCTTGGGGTCCAAGAGGTCAGCAAATGCAAAATAAATCCATGTTTGCATCACACCTCTTCCAATTCATGATCTTCCTCTTGCAAACAGAGCCTAGTCAAGCTTATTCGAGCCATTGTAGCACTTTATAGCGAATCAAATAATTAAAAATTCAAAAAAATTACGAAATAGATAGAAATAAATCAAAATGAAAAAGAGAGGAATGAAGCAAAATGGAAAAGAGATGAATGAATAATAATGAAAAAGAGTTACCTTTGATTCAAAAGAAGGGATTTTGAACTTCAATTTTGGCTTCAGATTTTGGGTGAAAATTTAGGGTTCTTCTTCATTAGGGTCGGGTGGGTGGCTTATAAGAAGAGAATATAACCGTTGAGCTTTTTTAATTAAAAAATAAAATAAAAATGACTTTATTAGCGTGTTGACGCGCTCAACTATGTGGAGCGAAACGCGCTCTGGGTTGGGTGACGGAAAGGGTAAATAAATACATTTTTGTGTACTTAAGGTGTGTAATAGGTCTCCCTATTAGTAAAAGCGTGTAACTGACTTATAGGTACAAGTTTAGGGGGAAATTTATGCCTTTTCCCTATTATTTTACCTAATGCACTCTACGAAATGACCCCTTAAAACTTTAATAAAATATAAAAATAATCCACTCCTTCCCCAGAGGTTCAAATTTATTTTCTCTTTCTTCTTCTTAGAATGTCAAATTTTCTTGTCTTTCTTCATCTTCTTCTTCTCTATTTTTTTCTTCTCTGTACTCGCGTCCTCCTCCTCCTCTTCTTCCCTATTGTGTTGCTCCTCTCATTGTTAGGGTGATTTCAACATTTTTCGAAAATAAAGTTCTTTTTCTTTCTCTCATAGTTAGGGTTTCAATATTTCTTATGAAAATGATGATTTAGGTTAAAGAAGACAAAAAAAAGTATATAGATTTCACAAATTTTGTCATTGCATGCCCAAAGAAATATGTCTTTGGATTGTTTTTGTTGTGGTGTGCTTTTAAATATGTTGTTATTTGGTTGTTGTCGTTATACTCTTCGTAAAAAAAATGTTTTTATTGAAGTTGTTTTACTCTTTGTGAGAAAAAAATATGTTCTTGTAATTAATGAAGGATTGATGTTGATGGTTGGTTCCTCAGATCTTATTGTTAATAAATAAAACATTTTTTAAAGTACTTACAATAACTCTTGAAATACTTACAACAACTGCTAAACTTTCTGAAACAATTGAATGAATCAGTTGCTAAAGTTTCTACAACAATTGAGGATTTTCTTGGGTTATTAATTTATTGACGTGTTTTTAAATATGTTGGTCTAGATAATTGTTATAGTCTTTGTAATAAAATAAAAAATATGTTCTTGTGATTGGTGTTGGTGTTTGGTTGGTATTCTGTTATTAAGTTTGAAAAATATGCATATTTTCTTGGGTTGTCCATTTAGTGATGTGTTCTTAAATATGTTGTTCTTCATTGTTGTTGTACTCTTTGTGAGAAAAAAATATGTTCTTGTGATTGGTGTTGGTGTTTGGTTGGTATTCTGGTATTAAATTTGAAATGTATGCATATGTTGTAACAATCTCAGAACTTGTTGTAGATAAATGAAGTAGTTGGTGAAGTTGCTATAACAAGTCTGCTAAATTACTGAAATATGTACAACAACTGCTTAAATGGTTTAACTGTTAGAGGTTTTTTATAGCAATTTCAGCAATTGTTGCAACAGTTGCTTCATCAACTTCAACAATTGCTTCATTTTCCTCTTTATTTATAATGATTGATTAAATTAATAGATTATTTCTATTTTGTCTTTGGTCTGTAGATTAAATGGCTCGAACTAAAAGAAAAAAATACTAGAAATGACATTCCTTCTAGAACTTCAAAAAGAAAGTAAATTAGTACACAAAGAGAAGCTAAAGAACAACAAAATAAGGACATTAATGAAACACAATTGATAAATCTTGTTAAGCATATCATTACTGAGAGTGAGGCAACATCAAGCCCTAGGCAACTGGATAAGGCTTTGAAGCAGTTTAAAGAAGAAGAAGAATCTGAAAGAAGAAATGATTCTTTCAAAGATGATTGTGATGTTGTTGATACAATTGAAATAATACTGAAAATAATGGTGAAGCTTCACAAGACAAGGATAGAAAAAATGGGGTTCGATTAAAAAGGCGTCATAATAAACCTCTACCGAAATCTCCACCCGCCAGTCCTTATGTCGCTAGTCCTTCAGTTGTCAGTCCTTCTGTCGCTAGGCCTTTAATTGTCGATCCTTCTGTCACTAGTCCTTCAGTTTCCAATCTTTCTGTTGTCGATCCTTCAGCCGAATCTGTCAAGCTTATTGGGTATTTATTTTATGACTTTGAGACACCAATGGATACTCATCCAGATATAATGGATGATATTCTGGTAATATTAGAAATGGGGAAACTATTTAATGATTTAAGAAAAATACTAAAGAAACAAGATATGAAAAAATTCTTTAGGTCTACGATTTTTGAAGAAAATATTTAGAACTGGATGAAAGTATGAATGGTCGATTTTAAATGAAGTTAGTTGTTGCGTCCAAATACAACCACAAGTATATGCAGTCGTGCAAGTAATAAAGTGTCCCTTTTCAAGAGCCGGATGTCGTATCCACAGAGACTTAAGATAAGATGATATTTAATTTATCCAGTAACTGTAATTTAAAGCAAGTGTATCCAGAAAAGGTTGATATTTGATTCTATATTATCGATTATTCAAAGTAAATAAACTAACTAATATGATTCAATTTTGAGTTGGAGTTATAATAATGACTTAGGAAATTTCAGGGCTACAACCTACTTTGAATTCATGCATACTATCCCTTTAATGGACTTCAATTGGTTATCAAATCAATGATTTAAAAGGTTAAATGTATGATCATGGTCTCCCGACCTATAACTGCCTACTGTACTTGTCAGTCTAACTACATCGTTGAGCGGGAATAGACTGAACCAATTACCGAGCATTATGTTTTCATCATGTTTATCAACCAAGCAATGTCTCAAGGTATATCCCTATCCTAGATACAAATCAACCCTAATTCTAGAGAAGATCATGCTCCTTTTGTCCCACATTCTATTCTTTTATTCCTCTCCAGAGTTCAATTCAGACAATAAGTTTATTTCAATGGTGGCCAATCACGAAATACTAAATGAAGGAAAAAAGAGCAATTTATGCAATAACCAATTTCAATCCATCAAATTCAATAATATACAATCATCTTGGAGCCACAACCCTAGAATAAGGGAATTTAACTACTCATAATATGATTCTCAATCTTTAAGTATTTAATAATCATAAGAGAATTCGATAAAAGTAAAGAGTAGGAATGAACCCTAAAATTAAAGAAAATAAGTCTCCAAGTCGTCGTTCTCCAAAATCAAGAAAAAGAATAGTTAAAGTAATAAAATCCAAGTCTATTTATAGTTTGAGAATAGTCGGTAGAAAATTAGGCCCTAGGTCCGCGACGCGCAGGTGCTTGCGAATTCAGATTTTCTTGAAATCTTCCTCTCCGTGACGCGGAGAGGATAGATACACAGTCCTCTGTCTTTTATCATCAATGTAGGAATAAATAATTTCATGGAGAGGATACAAAGCATAAGTTTTTTTCTCACTTTGAACTTCTTTTTATCTTTTGACACGTTATCGTTTGTGTTTTCGCGTTTGGACCAATCTTCACTTCACATACGTCCGCTTTTGTGCCTTTTTTCTGTTGTTTCCCAACCTACAATTAGTAATCACATTGGTTACTCATAATCCAATAACATGACTCAAACACTATCAATAACACAAGAATTTGTCCTCAAGTTTTGATAAAGCATGGGTGTTATTTGGCTCCTAGGCATATGAATATGCTCAAGATCACCACCTCACACTTAGAGATTTGTTCATCCTCGAACAATTCACATGCCTGCATCCTAGACCTAGACTCACCACAAATAGCATTTGTGCTTCAGCTACTTACTTTGAGGAATCTTTTTATCAAGTCATAATAAGCATGTTTGCATTCACATTTGGCCTTGGCCATTATATAGACACCACATGACTTCTAGTATTGACTCAATAACTTTTAGCAACTTAAACATTAATGCTTCATGCAAGTCATCAGATGTCACCCTTCATCAAACAAGTGCCCTCACAAGAAAAAATAGTCCAAATACTCAACTTAAAAAAAATAGTATAAAGTATGGACATATATCAAAGAGCAACTCTAACACTCACAAAGAACAATTTACATGTATGCACCCAGAACCATAGGCTTGCCCATTATGTATATCTTCACTAATTACGCATGATTTGAAAAGAATCAAATAGGACTTTCACGGGTTGTATAACATCCCACCTTAGAAAGAGCTAAATTTAGAAAGAACTAAATTGGAAATAGCCAAATCTAAAATTTTTCAAGTTATGCTTAAGTTGTGAATGTTGGGTCAACTATAAACAACCATAATTTTCAGTACAAGATGAGTTAGGTGGCCCATAAGATATCAAATGAAAGGTCTTAAAATCCTCTTTCCAATGCCACCGAGTTTGCTAAGTTTCGAGTTCAGATGAGGGAGATATTCCCATTTGAAGTCTACATATCCAGTTAGGGAAAGTTACCTGAAATTATGAGGGGTATTTTGGTATTTTCCTTACCTCTTCAGATTTAAGCATTTTTAGTAATGTTAGTCTTCACAATCCTAATTACTCTTAGGGTTTTAGAAGAGAGTTCAAGAAGAGAAAAGAGGGAAGGTCCAAGACGTTCATCAAGATTTCTTACGAATTGAGGATTGTTTCACCAAGGGTTTGACCCCTAAGAGGTATATGAGTTCTCATAGTGTTGGGTTCGTTCACACACACGCCAATCATGTGATTTTATTGCAATTTCATTCTCAAAGTTGAAGGATTTGTGTTCTTGAAGAGTTTTCTTGAAGTTTCATTCGTTAATCTAGATTGTTGAGGCTTTGATGAATTCTTGAGATGAATGTTAGTAATTTGAGGGTTGTTTTGAGTAGATTTTTGTGTACTTATGTTGGGTATTAGAATCTAAGTGAGTTGGGAAGAAACCATTCGATTCTAGATGAATTAGTGTCAGAAAATGAGAAAGAAAATTCATCGGGATTTCTGAGAAAGAAAATTCATCGCCAGCAGTGCGCCAGAAAAAGTCCTCTGTAGTTTAGGGGCTAGCGCCCCACGCCACTCAGTGCGCCAAGGTCGCCTGCTCCTACCCTTTTTTCTGCCATTTGGCCCGTCTAAGTTCTTTTAAGGGATACCTTCACTCCTTTCTGATTCTAACTACTCTAAACTACATCTAAACATCGAGAGATCTTTCATAACGTGAATTATAACCTTGAATTCATAATTCAAATTCAAGGTAGAGTTAAGAGTTATGTCTTGAGAGTTGTTTCGAGTCAATTTAAGAAGACTTTTACAATCTTTTAAAATTTGTTTTAAGACTTGAGTACTTGAGTTTGAGGAAGAGTAGAGTTGGGTTCATATTTTTCAAAATGATATATGAAAACTAAGTATTCCCAAGAGTAAATGTTTTTACATTTAAGAAGAGAGGGAACACCGATTTCCAAAAGAGATCATGAGGAGTTTTGTGTACTATCTCTTTTCAGAGAAATATTTTGAGTAATAATCTCAAAGTTGAGGATGAAGAAATGTTTTTAAACATATGAGCTAAGTTATATTTTGGGAGTGGTATTGAGCACCGCTATGGGGACGAGTTCAGATAACTCAAAGTCCTCAAACACCATGCAGCCAACGTGGGTAGAAAGGGTCATACTTTTTAGATGATTCCTTATTGCTTCTTAAGCATAGCTTAGTGGATCCACTTAGCTGAGGAGTTTTATACCCCGGAAAGGCATAAGATAGTTCTGGAAGTGTGGGCGAGACGCTGTATCATCACATAGCTCATAGTGATGGTTGTTGGTTAGAGAATCTCCCAAAAAAAGTTTATTTTGTATTTTTACAACTAAACTGAGTTATATTGTATTTTCCAATACATTGAGTTGTTATCTACTGTTTGAAAAGCTTTTCTTTATATCACATTATTGTTATTGCTTTTATATTGAAATTAGTTGAGATTGAGTTGAGTTGAGACGAGGTAAGTTGTTTGTTCAGTTTCATTTCAAGCTTATGTCATGTTTTAGATTTCCCCTTGCATGCTCGTACATTTCATGTACTGACGCAATTTGGCCTGCATCTTTTATGATGCAGATATATGGAATCAGGATCATCAACTGGTGCTTCGTTGATCCTGTCAAGTTTTAGAGTTTTTTGGTGAGCCTCCTTGCTTTCAGAGGATTCCTCATTCATGTTTTATCATTTCAGTTTTGTTATTAGGATGTCATGGGTATTGTCCCGACGTCCATATCAGTTAGTAGAGGCTTCATAGATAGATAGACAGTAGGTCATGAGTCTTTTCATTTTCAGTTTCTAAAGTTCTAGACTTGAGTTGCCTCTTTGGCTAGTGAATATTTATTTCTAAAATATTCTGAGTTTACATTTTGAGACAGTTGAGTAAAGTTACTTTTGAGTTCTTTTAATTTTGAGTAAGTCTTTCGCTGAGAGTTGAGACAGGCCAAGGGTTCTCTTGGGGCCAACAATGGTTCTCGAGTGCCGGTCACATCCAGGGTGTAGGCTCGGTGCGTGACAAACTTGGTATCAGAGCCAGGTTTCAAGAGTCCTAGGGTGTCTATGAAGCAGTGTCTGTAGAGTTCTAGTTATCGGTGTGTAGCGCACCACATCTATATTTAGGAGGCTACAACATTTAGGAACTATCTCACTTCTTTCATACTCTTTTCGTGCGGTAGAGTTTAACTCTATAAAGTTTCTTTCTAATTCATGCTTGCGCGTATCTTTCAGATCATGCCTCCATGGAGAGCTTTCTGAGGTCACCCTGCTAGGAGGAATGTTGATCCTCAGTATCAAGGGGTACCCAATGCATTAGAAGTGCAACCCCAATAAGAGGTTACTAATTCCGAGTTTCGGGATGCTATTCGGATGTTGAGCCAAGTGGTGACCAACCAAGCTGGACAACATAGAGGGGTTCGACAAGATGTGGATGATACATCCAGAATCTGTGAGTTCTTAAGGATGAATCCTCCAGACTTCAACGGTTCAAGTGTCATTGAGGATCCGAAAAACTTTATGGAGGAATTACAGAAAGTGTTCGAGGTGATGCATGTGGCTGATGCTGAGCGAGTGGAACTAGCTACATACCAGCTGAAAGGTGTTACTAGAGTATGGTACGATCAATGGAAGAAGAGTAGAGCTGAGGGTGCACCAATTGTGAGCTGGGCTGTGTTCGAATAGGCCTTCATGGGGCGTTTCTTTCCCCATGAACTGAGAGAGGCAAAGGTAAGGAAATTCGTCACTTTTAAGTAAGAATCCATGAGTGTGCATGAGTACAACCTCAAGTTCACTCAACTTTCCCGCTATGCTCCGGAGATGGTTGCTGATATGAAGAGCAGGATGACCTTGTTTGTTTCCAGGTTGTCTCGTCTATCAAGCAAAGAGGGTAAGGCTGTAATGTTGATAGGGGACATGGACATAGCAAGGCTGATGATCCATGTGCAACAGGTTGAGGAAGATAAGCTGAGGGATAGAGAAGAGTTCCGAAATAAGAAAGCTAAGACAACAGGAAATGAGTCCGGGCAACAGAAGAGAAATGCGAACCGGTCATCTTTTCAATAGAAGCAAAAGCGACATGCTTCATCGTCTTCTAGTGCACCTGTACCAAAGAATAGAGGTGAGTTTAATAATCAGAACTCTCAGAACTTCAGAACTAGACCTACACCGTCTCAAGGTAGTGTGGTACAAAGAGGTTATGGGACTCCTGCATGTGCTAAGTGTGGTAGAAACCACCTAAAAGCGTGTCATATGGCTCCACTGGTTGCTTAAAGTATGGTAAAAATGGTGACTTCATGAGAGAGTGCCTAAATAACATGCAAGGAGGTGGTAATGGGGGCAATAGAGCCCAATCTTCTTCAGTGGCTCCGCCAGACAGAGCTGCACCTAGAGGAGCTACTTCAGGGACAGGCGGAGGGGCAAACCGTCCGTATGCTATCACCAGTCGCCAAGAGCAAGAAAATTCACCTAATGTTGTCACTGGTATGATCAAAGTCTTTAATTTTGATGTATATGCATTGCTAGATCCAGGTGCGAGTCTATCTTTTGTGACTCCTTATGTTGCGATGAATTTTGATATTCTTCCTGAGAAACTTCTTGAGCCCTTCAATGTTTCCACAACTATTGGTGTGTCTATTCTAGCTGAGAGAGTTTATCGTGATTGTACAATTTCTGTAAATCACAAGGACACCATGGCTGACTTAGTCGAGTTAGACATGGTATATTTTGATGTTATTCTAGGTATGGACTGGCTTCATGCCTGTTATGCCTTAGTTGATTGTAGAAATCGAGTAGTTAAGTTCCAGTTTCCCAATGAGCCAGTTATAGAGTGAAGGAGTAGTTCAGCAATGCCTAAGGG